>PISX010009290.1:22729-76719 GCA_004024625.1 Mellivora capensis
TTTTTTTTTTTTTTTTTTTTTTTTTTTTTTTTTTTTTTTTTTTTTTTTTACATATCAGATCAGCAATTTCTGGTTTTAGGTCATCTACAAAAAGGAAAGGGCAGTGGAAATGTTAGCATCGAGACCTCATGCTGAATATTATCTAAAGGTACTAATTATCTCTGAAGTCTCCTATGAATCTACTCTTTTCCTGTTTTTAAGACTGAGCCAGGGTTTGTATTACCTTAGCAAGACCTGAGATAGATCCCCTTAGGTAGGTTGTCCCAAATTAAGTTCCCTTAGATATTTCATTACAGGAAAACTTATTTCATTAACCTTCAAATCCTTTTCAGGGTCTGGCTATGAGCTTTTCAAAAGCAAGTTTTTGCATTTTCTGGCTCCACCAAAAGATGTACTGATTGATAAAGGTCAGGGAGATCTCAAGTGTATGTGTCCAGGACAAGTCTGAGTATTGTATTGTATTGTATTGTGTTGTATTGTATTGTATATTTTATTTTTATTCATTTGTCAGAGAGAGACAGAGCACAAGCAGACAGAGTGGCAGGCAGAGGCAGAGAGAGAAGCAGGCTCCCCGCTGAGTAAGAAGTCCGATGCAGGATTTGATCACTGCATATCTCTGTGATGTTGTAAAGGACTACCTAGGATATAGGTAGTCCTTTACAACATCACAGAGATATGCAGTGATAGGGGTTTGAAGTCCATGTACAGGGATTTCCTTCATAAGCAGCTTAAATTTGTAATGAATGTTTCAGGAGACAGAGGAAGAAACATTAAGGAAGAAACATTCATTGGATTTGATTAAATTTATGGCTGGAGCAAGAAGAGGTAAGGGAAAAGTGGGATACAAACAGGAAAAGTCAAACAAATTTTGCCTCTTGTCTCTTTCTAGGGAGTCTTTTAGGGAAGCAGCATTGCAGTTCAGATTGTATTTGAGAGCCTCACCATAGTGTTGAAAGAAGGTGGACCATTGAGTAATGCAATTTCACTCATTTTTGTTTGAAGTCTTCTCTCAAATGAACATTCTTATATATATTTAAAGGTTCCAAAAACCATTCACTGTAATCTGAAATGGTCTTTCACCAATGTGAAATTACCCCGTTTAGTGGAAATGCATGCCTAAATTGGCCAAAAAAATTCACAATAGTTCTGATGGAAACAAAGACAAGATTGAGGAAAGGTCTTAGAAGATTTTGCAAAGGACACAAGGGCTAAGTTTGTCTAAAGTGTGCTAGTGTAGTGAGATGGACTGAACTTGGATTGACTTCAGGAAGAAACTTATTGGCCATCTCTGTCCTTTCACTAATTGACTTCCTTTTATAGACAAAACTCAACAAACTGTATAAGCAGACAATAGGAGAAATTTTGGTAGTCAAAATTTTCAAAGCAAAAAATTTAATCTGATCAGGATTCAGAAGCCTCAAAATAAAAAATAAATATAAAGCTGTAGGGCTGAATGAAATGTTTAGAAATCAGATTCAATACAAACTCACTTTTGTCTCAGACAAGTTGGCCTTTAACAGGTGGCTTCTAAGAAAGTGGCAGATGTACATACTGTTACTGGGTTGGATGCCCTGGTCTGCAGTGCCAGGTGTCCTAGATGAATTTTGGTGGAAATTCCACTTCTGTCAAATCCCAACAGCCAAAGACTACCAGGAACACATTTGTTCCGACACACAAAATTAGCTGCAGCCAGAGAAGGTGCGTCCCAGAGGAACCATGGGAGCCTCTCAAGAAGTACAGGAGGTAGTCTCAGAGGTTTGGGCTATGTCATGTTCTGAGTATTACTCCTTTTCTGCTGGAAATATTACCTGATTATCAGCAAGCGTGGTAGTCTTCACTTTCTGTGATCGTCAGAAGAGTATAATTTCAAATTCTCACACTAATGCAATCCTTCAGAGTATGCCATGGGACTACATTATAGAGGAAGGCAGGGCTTTATCCTCATTTTTCACTAACATGACCTCTTTATGTAGTATTCAGGTTGAGGTCATGACACGTCAAGTTTCTTATTACTTTTCAATTCTTTGTTTTTTCTTATCATGTGCCAAGCACTGTTCCAGCCTTTACACATAGAATAGTGTTTAAAACAAAAATGTAAAATCCTTGCTGTTTTAATAGAGCTTCTCTTCTACTGTTCTAGTGGAGGACGTAGTAAACGAACAATGTACGACTAGATATATTTTGGGCAACAATAGTGCTATTATTTTGACAAATAAAGGGTAAGGTGATAGAGGACCCAGAGTGGGGTTTGGTAGTTGTGTGTTATTTTTAAGAATCAACAAGAGGACTTCTCTGAAGTGGTGACTTTGAGCAAAGATCTGAGTGAAAGAAAGGGGTAATCTTTTTGAAGATCTGAGGGAATAAATAGTGTTGCAAGTAGAGAGCTGGATAAAGGCCAGAGTGGCTAGAGCAGAATAAAATGGTAGGTGTCATGATATGAGGTCAGAGAGGTAAGCAAAAACTAGATTACATGGAGTCTTGTATTCAGTGTGATAAAGGGTTTTGATTTACTCTTTAGTCATGAGAGATTATGAGAAGTCTTGGGAGTTTTTGAGCAGGAGATTGACATAATATGATTTTTTTTCTTTTATATATTACTCTGGTTGCTGTGTGTAAGATTGGCAATAGGGAGTCTGAATGAAAGCAAGGAATAGAAGTCGGCTGCAGGAACCACATGAGAGATGATAGTGACTTGACCAGTTTGATGAGAGTTGTCAGATGAACTTGTTGTCAGGATCTGACTTAAAGTTAGAGTCCAAAGGACAGGCCAGTGGACTTGATGCAGTGATTAGAGAGTAGAATAAAGGATTGTCCCTGAGTCTGGGGCCAAATTAACCGAGTAAATAGAGGAGCCATTTCAGAATGGGAGAAACTAGGAGAGAATGGAAGAGTTGGTGGAAAGATCCAGAGCTCTGTTTTGGGAGTGCTATGTTTGAAAAACTTCTTGAAAGTCCATTGTCACAGTCAAATAGGCTCAGGGGAGTAGGTGGAACTGGTGATATGCTGGGAGCTATTGGTACACAGATAAGAATTAAAGCTGTGAATAGAGGAGGTCATTGTGGATCAGTGTAAAGAGATATAAAAAGGGGACTGAGTTCTGGGGCACTCCATAATACAGAATTCTAGAAGAGGCAACATTCCCAGCAAAAGACAAAAAATGGAGCAGATAGTGTAGTAAAAGATAATCCAGGGTATTCTAATCCAGATCTTCTGGATTTATGATGGGCTTACATCCTGATAGACCCTGAAAATATCATAAAGCAATAATGCATTTAATATACTCTATCCACCAAACATCCTAGCCTCGCCCAGCCTACCTTAGATATGCTCAGAACACTTTACATTAGCCTACAGCTGAACAAAATCATTTAACACAAAGCCTACTTATAATCATAATAAAGTCCTGGATATCTCATGTAATTTATTGAATAATGTATCAGTAGTGAAAAACTGAATTGCCCTGGGGGTACAGGATGGTTGTCAGTTTATCGGTTGTTTGCCTGGAGACCACACAGATGACTTGGGAGCTGCAGCTTGCGCTCATCTCCAGGAGAGTGTATCGTGCGTCCTATCACTAGCCTGGGGAAAGGGGAAAAGATTAAAACTCAGAATTCAAAGTATGTTTTCTACTGAATGCGTATAGTTTCTGCACCATCATAAAGTCAAAAAATTTGTAAGCTGAACCATTATAAGTTGGGGACCATCTGTACATGATCTCCTGAAAGCACACTGAAGGTAAGTGGTTCTGATTGAGGGAGTGTTCAATGGATCACTCCTACAAGCTGTCCCGTCACCTTGTAGAAACTTTCAAAATATTTCTTTAAGTGCAAGCAGAAGAATTCATGTTATATTACTGACTTATTATGTATATTTTCTGGATAGATTTTCAAACCAGTTTCACTTTAATTTGAGGATACAAAAATTGAACTATTTTGTGCTTCCATAGTATTTGTGATTTAGGTAAATAAACAAGGTTGGGTGGTGAACTTAGGGAATGATGATTCAAAGTTAGGAAGTGGTTATTAAATGAGATCTCTTTGAATCTCCTCTATATCATCCTCTCCAAACTCCTAAAGACAATTCTAACATGCCAGATAATCTTCCACTGTCAACTCAAATAACTGAAATCAAAGAATATGCTCTACTAGCAAATTTTTAAAGTATTTATAATTTTCTGAAAGCATTTATAAAAGAACATTCTTATTTAGGTTAATTCCAATGTTCTGTTTCCTTAGCTTTTTACATACTAGTCCTAGATGTCTCCCTGAAATTAAACAAAATAGACTAAATTCTGTTTATTACGTCAGTGCTTCAAAAACTATGCTATTAAGTCTTCTCTAAGCAAAATGTATCATGGTTTTAACTATTATGTAATCAGCTCTTGGTAATTATCCAACTTGTAAATTTTCTCTTTCAAATGTGACTACCAGTATGGGCAGTGGAGGTAATTAGTACTAACATCTCCCCCCATTTCACCTTTTTTCGCAATGTACTTTTATTAATGTACCAGTCACATTATTAGTAGTAGTCATTCTAGTATTAGTATAATTGTTATTATTAGCAATAATAACAGCAGCTCAGATGTACTAATACTAGCAGAGGTAATCTTTGTTATTTCCTTGTTTAATATACATCACTCTTTATATTTTTTTGAGCTTCCAGATGACTAAAACTCTTAGGTATATGTTCAATTCCAAGCAGAGATTACTGGTTACATTTGTTCCCATGGTAAACTATTAGTTTTACATGCATTATCCTTGTAATTTCCATACTGGAATCTCTTAGTTTCACCTTTAATCACAATGGGCAGGATAGCATGGTAATTAGAAATATGTTCTTTGGACTATTTTAAAATCCTGGATCCCATACTGACTGTATCATGTCCGGCAAGTCAATTACATTTCTCTATCATATTATATCTTCATCCATAAAATGAAGCTAAGGAAATAAAAATTTAGCACTTGTTGTATCACTGAAGTCCTATGCTTGTAAATTGATTTTGCAATTGTTTTTCCTGTGAACATGATTATATCCCCAGGAAATGGCCTTCTGCTGCATTCAAACACAAGTCCCTACGTGATAAGGCAAATGGTTCTCTTTTGTGTTTGCTTAGTCATTAACGTACTATTGCTGGACCCATGTGATGTCTCACTAAACTTCATCATTATTTACCCATAGAAACAACCATCAGGCTGTGCCCTATGCCTGCCTATCCTGACACCAACAGTTGTATCAATAAAAATGATGTATTGAGTATTGATAGATACCATCCTCTTGAGAAAATTTTGTAATCTTATCATTTAATTTTTATAAAGAATTAGATACTTTTTAAAAAAGAATTAGATACTTTTTTTTTTGCTACAAGAAAATGAGGTTTGGGGATGTTAAATCAATTCCCCAAGTCGTTATTGGCAAGTGATAAAACAAGATTTAAAACAGTAGCTATATGACCCCATTTAAAATTTAAAATAAATTTTAAATAAAATTTAAATAAAATAAATTTTATATAAAATAAAATTTAAAATAAATTTTTAACTAGTTTATACTTCCCCCTTAAAGGGGGCAGTATATAAAATTTAAATAAAATAAATTTTAAATAAAATAAAATTTAAAATAAAAATTTAACTAGTTTATACTGCCCCCTTATAGGGCATTGAACTTGCACAGTCTTGAACAACAAACATTTTTTTATGTTAAGAGAGTCCTGCTTACCAGGAACCTGTGGGAATCTTATGTTAACACATTAACTGTTTTTGCTGCTTTGAGAGCTGTCACAATGTTCTTCAGATATCTAACTCCCATCTTACACTAAAAATGCAACGCTTTGTCTGCATGTAGGGTTATTTCTAGGTCCTGATCCTTCTCACCTGCTCCTCCCTTGTGGAAGTTACCATTTTCTTGCCCTATTTGAATAGGTCTAAGTAGCGAGTTAAGTGGCTATTGTGATCGAGCAAAAGAGATCCACTGATAGGATCTTAGAAAATTTTGTGACACTGTGTACCACTCACTTACAACCGAAAATAGAACCAGGGACTTGAAACCTAAGGAATTTAAGTGGCAAGCAGTTTGTCACTTTTAAATGTAGGCTTATCTCAATAGTTCATATTTTTCTTCTCAGTCTATATTATACATAAGCAGAAAGATGCTTTTTTTCTAACAAAAATGCTTCATGTCAAATTCTCCCAGTACCATTTGGGAAAGTCATTGAATAAACTAATAGTAGGCTTCCAAGCCAAGAGTAATTATGTTACATTGCTCTTTTTTGGCAGGGAGCTATTTTTTCCTGTAAATGAAGCACTTTAACATAAGCACACTTTTACACTGTAAAGTGGAGGAGGATTTGATGCAGATGTCTTTCAGGTGAGAAACAGGATCATATTTTTCCCACTTCTAGATTACTGTAATGAAGTGACCAATCAATCAATCAATTAATCAATCAGCTGCTTTTCCTGATAATCACTGTAGCAGATAGTGATTAGAAATGGAAACATACACCTGTAAAAGTTAAGTCTCTTTCTTGATTCTGAACATTATGTGACATTTTATATTCAGAAAACACTTTAAAATCATTCATATTAGTTTTTCCTTTAAGCCAAGTTTTGAGGAGAGTTATTTCTCTGATTGCCATTTTTAGAGGAGCGAACTGGTTCAGAAAGGTTAAATAACTTGCCCAAAAATGGTTAGCACCTTGATGGCAAAACTGTAGCTAGCAATCAAGTTTGTAGCCCATCTATTTTAGCATAGGTCACCATAACAGATGTGTTATCTTCATTTCTCATTTTCTCCAGAAGAGAAACTTGAAAACATCATGAAAGTTTATGAAATTGAGTTTACATATTGTGAGGGTCAAGAAAAACCCATTTTATAAGTTTATATTATTTTCATATTAATATATACAGTTACATCTATAGGGGAGAGAATGAAAGCACTTAAAATACATATATTAAATAAATCTATTGAACATAGAGTTCAGTTGGAAGTCCATCAATTATCTTCAGGAAATCTTCAGGCATATTAATTATGGCTCACATGCACTGACAGTTTATAAAGTAACATTTAGTATGTCAAACACTTAAATTTTATACTTTGAATCTCACTTAACACAACAAGTATTGTTATTCTTAGGAAGAAAGTGAGGAAGTATGTAATTTACTCAAGATCACAGAAACCAAGCTTTGGAGACAGGGCAGAGAAAAAGACTTATCCATTGTTCTAAAGATCAAATACTTAAGCCTATATGATACAGTTTTCCACTGCAGTCTACACCTTTAGGTAAACAACACCCTCTCTCTATTTACTTTAATTCCAATTTGTATTATTGGGAGGGTATATACCTTTACAGGAGTAGAACAAATGATACCATTATTTTTTAATCAGTGAACGAATATTTCAGAACTGACTAAATTCCAGAAAATATTCTATGTGCTGAGGTCTAAATTTGTTTCTTACACAGCTAGAAAATGCAATCATGTATGTATATGTAATAGTATTATGATAGAGCATATAGTACATTAGAGCTAAGGCCATACTTAGACAAATGAATGCTTTGCCAGGCCCCAAATTTGGTATAACATCAAACAAATTACACCAAAACATTTATTCAGTATATAATTTGCACTGAGACTGAATGATACAGAGGATCAGTTTGGGAACTACTGGCTGGGGCAACATTTGTTCTCTGTATTGCCCTGAGCAATTCAGTTCTGACCCCAAATTTGCATTTCCCAACAACACAGAAAACAACAACAACAATAGCAACAACAAACATGATTAATTATAAGACTGAGCGCTACCTACTGTGCTAACGAGGCACCTCATGATTAATTAGATCCGCCATTCTTATAGGCCACTTTAAGAATTTTTACGACTTGTGCATTCGATTCCTGGTTTCCCATTCACCACTCTTACCCAAAGCAGTTTAAAACAAACAAACTAACAAACATACATTTTCTTCCACTTACGTGAGTACTCTTCCTGAGAGGTTTCCTTCTGATTGTGTAATTCCAATGATGCCTAGTTAGCCTTTGTTGATGAGTACTCTTGTCATAGGGTTGCTTGCTTCACATACATAGTTAGATCTCCTTTGCTAGAAGATGCTGAAAAGAATTTCCTAAAATAGCACATGTATCAGTTAGGCAGCAGTATGGCTGCTGTGACAACAACAACAAAATGTATAATGACTTTACAAAAGAAATACTACTTCTTGGACATATAAAATTTAACTGGCATTTTCCGATTGGTGGGTGGCTCCCATCCCGATAAGCACCTTTTCTTCTTATGGCCCTGCAGTTTCCTAAGAGCTCAATCCTCTGAATCCAGCCTATGGACAGGGAAGAAAGAGTAGGAGTGGCAGAGGCATGTCCACTTTTAATCGAATCACTTTATCCAAGAAGTGACACAGCACTCAGCTCCTATCCCATTGCTGTGAAGGAATCACAATGCCTCACATAGATCCAGATGGAAGCTGGGTGGGCATCACCTTCTCAACAAGTCTGCACTCTGAAAAAGAAGAGCATTTAAGTTTTGTCTCTGCCAAAGGATGCAGCAGTGTAGCGGGATGATAAAGCATTAACCAACTGAAGAACAGAGGGGAGGGCATTCCAGGGAGAGGGAACAGCTTGTTCAAAGATTGTGAAAGCATAATTATGTAATAATACTATAAAAGTGGGAGATCAGAAAAGGCCTCATGCTCATTGTGACTCAATCACGAAATATTGAGCACTTTCCATGGGCTCAAAAGAAGCAGAGAATATTGAGTACCAACAAAATCTAGTTCCAAATAGAAAGACATTTCTGATTCTTGCATGAGAGGCTGACACTTCGGTCAATCAACTATTTTTCCTGGGGTCCTTTCTACTTTTGATTTCTAATACATTGTGAGTAACTAGTCAATGTTAATTTCAACATTTTGAATTCTGGGAAATTTCTGAGCTCGCTATTATTTAATTGATTCGTTGATCTGAAATTCACTTTAGAGAATGCTTGCAAAATGCTGAATTCTCTTACTCGGGCAAGAGTAAGGTGTTAAACAAGATAGATATAGTAACCCATCTCTCAAAGAATTCTCAAACTTGTGGGAGCTTTATGAGTTGGGGATTATTTCTAAATTGACTGACAGCTGGTTTGAGTTTGAAGTAGGCATATTGATAGTATAAACAGAAATGACATCTTATTAGATGAGGCCCTTCACATGTAGCTTTTCATTATTATTTTACAGGTTTCCAGAAGATGATTTTTTTCAGTGAATGGTATTATGAAAAATACCACACAAAAGCAAGACTCACATATAAGGTTATTTTAAAGATGCATTGCTATTTTTTGTACTCTGGAATCTGAAATAATACTAAAAATGAGATTAGAATGAACTACTAGATGAGTATTTTTAACTATTTTATTCTTAGGAGCAGGTATTTGATGACTAAATTAGGGACAGAGTAGAAACTTCCTCAAGAGAATTAACCTAACACATTTGAATAAATCTAAATCTTCACATACGTGTTATGCAGTGTAACTTTAAAGCCAACTTTTCAGTCCACATCTGATTTCTCTTAATCGAGTCCCATAGCTGAATCCTGAATTAGAATTCATCTTTCCATTTAAATGCAGATTCAGACTTTCCACCTGAGGGCGGGGGTGATGGTGAGTCATTTCTTTTGACTGAAATACTAAAATATAGCGGGGTTTCATTTACATGAATATTCCTTCCCAGCACAGGTCTTTTCTTGTGAGAGCTAGCATATTTACTGCAATAATTTTATAACCTCCTTGTATTTATTTCATCTCTTTATGCTATAATTCCATGTGCTAAATAATGGAGACACATACATATTAAACTTCCAGTAGGCATTTGTGTGGGGCAACTTTAAAATGGAGTGGTGAATTAAACAAGTGACCAAATCAAAAGCGAAAGAGAAGGCACTGCAAAGCTAAGCACATTAATATACTGACAGGGATATAATATGTAGAGGCATTTTTCACCTTTTCTTTCACTTCCTTGTTTAAAAAAATTCTTTAAAAACTGTATCCTAGTAAGAGTGTTTTAAAATATACAGCCTTGAGTTATGTATGCCAACTCGTCTAATGTATACCTGAAAAGCTGCTACACTTATCTCCAATGTGGAGATTTATAACACAAAGGAAATCAAAGAGTAGAGATAAATCATTGTAAAAGAGTCATATTAGCATCTTACTAAATGATTTCTTATTGTACCGAATAATAGCCGAAGAGATAGTTCCATTTTAGTGAGAACACATGACAATTTTTGCCAGTTCCAATGCTATGAGAATCTCACTTCAAATATGTATATATAAAGTAACTATCTTTTCTGGATAATATTTACACGTGAGCAAAATTTGGTTAGAAAAACAATATTTACCTCGATATTTAATAGAAAATTTTACGAAGTTATTTTTATACTGTATCGCCTCCCTCAGAAGAGATTCCATCTGGAGGAATATTATTTATGGAAAATAGTACAGTTTGTTATTACCAACACTTGAACATTTTCATGCATTCATTAAACAACAAAAAAATTTGAGTACATCTTATGGGCTACATGCTGGAGATATGGAAGATAAACAACTAGTCTATGAACCAGGTAACATTCAAGCAAAGTAAAAAACAAATTTTCAGTACAGTGTATCTTAGAAGACTTGACTTGAACCATGTAAGGCTGAAACACCATAACCTTGGTTTCCTGGACACCATCCGCATCTGTTTTTTGTGATTTCTCTGGTTGGTCCTTCTTGAGTTTCCTCAGGGACTCCGGTTCCATTTCATTCTGAACTATGTGCTCTTGTCATGATATACTCTCCTTGAGGAATATTACCAGATGCACCCCTTCATCCATCATCTCTATCAGGGATTACCAAACTTTACTACATGTAAGAATAATCTTGTGATAAAGTTAGTTTGGAAGGTCTGGCTCAGGCTGAGGAATCTTAACATGAATCCATAGTGATTTTGCTGCAGGTCATCTATAACCATACTTTGATGAATGTTCATCTATGAACTAACCATATCTCAGTCTATTACTAAAGCCCAAATGTGGGCTTCACTGAGATACAACCATCTACCTAATGGAATTCTCCTCTAGGTTGTTGCAAATGTATTTTATATCCTCCCAACCTCCACACATGGCAACGCCACTGCCTTCAGCATATTTTTTTAGACCGTGTTTCCTGGCTTAGAGAATTTAATCTTACTACTCCTATATGATAAATTAGAAATCTAGGTCTTATCACTAACATTTCCCTTATTGTCCTCTTACGATCAATTCCAAAGTCCTACTGATAACTTTTAAGTGCATCCTGAGTTTGTTCCATTCTGTCCTTACTGCCACCCACCTCTCCTATTTACACAGTTATCATCTCTCATTAATAGTGTATATATTGACCCCCAAATTTGCTCAGTCCTCCCACATTAAACTTACACTACACACTGTGAGCCAGGTAGTATTTCTAGAAAACAAATCAGGAAAAAAAAGTTAAGTGTGGATAAATTAAAGTGTCCTTACAATGGTTACAAGTCCACGCATGGCAGAGCCCCAGTTCAAATATCCAATTCCTTGTTTTACCCCTTTCCTTGAACTTTTACTGAATTTATTTTTTTTAAATGATTTTATTTGAGAGAGAGAGAGAGCATGAGAGAAGAGAAGTCAGGGGAGAAGCAGACTCTCTGCCGAGCAGGGAGCCTGATGCGGGACTCGATCCCAGGACTCCAGGATCATGACCTGAGCCGAAGGCAGTCGCTTAACCAACTGAGCCACCCAGGTGCCCCACTTTTACTGAATTTAATATAGTCCTCCACATGCACTCTTGTTAACCTTCTGGTTTTTGCATGTGCAGTTCCCTCTACCTGTAATTCTCATTCATCCCTTGGGTAACTCTTTCTCCACCTAGATGGCATATCCTCAGTGAGGGCTTTCTAAATATGAAGTTCAGCTTGGATCATTTTTCCACATGCTAAGATTTGCCTGATTTAGCCCATTAGTTATTTCTCCTTATATAATATTTGGGACATAGTTGTAATTAAAAAAAACCTGTTCATTGCTTAACTTAAAATTTAACTGGGAAACTTGTATTATGCCTAGTAACTCTGTATATGTACCCACATAATTTATCACATCACATTTGGATTTCTTTGCCATTTGCTTGTATCCTTTAGTAAGCTGTAAATTCTTCATGGTAGGAACCATGTCTCCATTTTTCTACATTGTGTCAATACACTTTTTGGGTGGTGCCTGGCAGTTAAAAATATACTTGAGAAAAAGAATAAAATAACGTAGCCAAGGTGCTCCTGGGTGGTTTAGTCAGTTAAGTGTCTGCCTTTGGCTCAAGTTTTGGTGATCTTGGTGTCCGGGTATCGAGCCCCGCATCGGGCTCCCTCTCAGTGAGGAGTCTAACTCTTCCTCTGCCCCTCCGCCCTACTCATTCATGTGTGCTCACACACTCTCTCTCTCAAATAAATAAGTAAATCTTTAAAAATAAATAAATAAAATTAAAATAATGTACCCAATATTCAGACCTCTCTACTTCTGTTTTTCACTATAGCATATTGCTTCTAAAGCATAACAGCTGAAAGTTTGCATTTAGTAAATGTGAATACTTGTTAAATGTAAAACACAAACAAACAAACAAGTACTGTTTAATTCCTAACAGAGGCTAGGATTTCATACCATAACATTGATTTCAGTCATTTCATGAATGGGTATACTTTGGCTGTAATTTACCTCTCTGCAACAAGTGTATTTGAGAGAATCATTCTGTGTACCCAAAGCTCCACTAGGCCAGTTTTCTCAGACAGACAGAAAAGTGTCAAATAATGATGTGGACTGTAATTTTCAGAGATTTCTTATTTCAGTGAGAAGGAAAAGTTTTTTTCTGTTTTTTTTGTTTGTTTTTATGAGAAAACATTAGAAACTGAGTATATTTTTTCCCATGTGTACTCAACAAAAGTCCATGGTTTTCAATTTTCAGATTTTCAAAATATCAACAAAAAATATTCCTTCAAAAGAGAGCCATTTAAACAATTTTCTGGGACTAGATCAAGACTTTTCTATGTATTGTGAGTTAAAACAGTGATCGAGATATTCTGAGTAAGTTCCAATAATAGAACATACCAATATCAATTTTAGGTCCATTAAAACAAAGCTTTTCTTAATTGATTCTAGTAGCAATTGATCTCCAAATGTCACAAGATGCCATGGGGCTCCTAGAATTGATGATGGATAGCAATTTTAGCAAAATCAGGCATAGATATCACAAAGCAGAAACAGCATCTGTTACATGAATAAGGAGTTACTGGTGTATGAAAATAGCTGAAAAACAATATTTTGGGACTAGATAGAAAAACGTGCATTTTCCCCCTCTAACGGTATTCAAAAGTAAAGGAATACAAAATTAGGAAATAGCAGATAATGGCAAATGGCATTTATTCATTAAACAATACTTAGTGAGGCCTGGGTGTGCACCTGATATTAATATTCTCTGCTTTGAGAGGGATATAGATAAGTAGCAAAGAACAAAAGGGACTGACATGATGTAGCAATGCCATTTATTCCCCTGTTGATGTCTTGTAATTCCTTGATTTGAAGGCAATGTAAGTACTGCTGGGCACTGAGTTTCTGTTTTGTGTTTTGTGCCTTTATAATTAAAGCAAATTAGTTTATCTCCATCCAAGAATATGTGATGACATTCCTCATTCCAACCCTAATCCTCATGCAGTTATGTACCCAGCAACCTTACCTCCACCATCTCTTCTCAAATATTCTCTTTATCTGGTTCCACATTGCTATTTCTACTGCTATTTTTCCTGCAAAGGCTTTTTGTTTTATTTTTTGCTCTAATTTCCTATCTTCCGTATTTCAAGTCAATGAAACAAGTAATTTTTCCTCCTTGTTCACAGTTGCAACCTCCAAATTATTTCATACCTTGAATAAGTATATAGACATAACAATCAAAATAATAATAACAGCAAAGTTCTTATTCTTTTGAAACTCATGCCATTCACTTCAGTTACACACTATGTTTCCTCTTTGCCCTCTTAACCCTGACCTGTTATTCATTCTCGCCATTCACTGAAGAATTTAATTTATAAATGATAGTCTTTCTCTGTAGCTTAACTCCTGTCTCTATTCTCATGACTTCACTATTAAGCTAAGTGAAATATATAAGTTCTGTACTCTTGATTACTTCTTTACCGCCAATGACCATTTCTTTCACTTCATTTCTATGGTGCAAGCTCAATTCAGACCTTATCATTAGCAGAAACTGTGCCACTTCTAAGTGCTCTGTTCCAAATCTTCCCATCTCTAGCTACATTTTTCTAATCTTTTAGCTCGCCTGGTAAATTACCTTTAACAGCATAATTCTTTGGTTACCTTGATCTTGTCAATCCCCTAATCACATCTGTTTCTCACTTTCTACAAGCTCCTTTTCTTTTGACCTCCTATATCCCAGTCGTTATAATTAGCCCATGACAAATACCATGAAATCGCTTGCCTCCCTCTCTCTGTCTCACGCATTAGCAATATCCCAGTCCTGGATGACCACGTATCAGAAAAACCACACCATTTTGGAGAAAATCACATGATTATTTTAAGCTGATTGCTATTACTTTAACTTTAGCAAAATCATTGTGAAATGGACCGCATTCTTCCAAGTTTTGTTCATTTATTCAATAGATATGCAACCTATGTTCCAGGAGCTGTTCAAGGTATTAGAATTATGAGTGAAAAATTCAAAGCAGACCTTGCTTTCATATGGCTTATATTCCACTGGAGTCTAGAAAGAAAGGCAGAAAAAACTGAGTAAAGAAATAAGCATTCAGGAAATAAAAGATTGTACCAAAGAGTACAATTCACTGAAAAAAAAAGTATATGTCAGGTATAACATTTTATAAATAATAAAACAGGGTAATGATATAGAAAACTTGTGGTAGGGGAAAACTTTATAAACACTCTATTATGCCTCCCTGATGGGGAAACATTTTTGCTGAGACCTGATTGTGGAAGTTGATAGAAGAGTATTTCATGAGGACAATATCGGTGTTACAAAGCCCTGAATTAGGGAAAAACATGTCCTGTCCAAAGACAAAAAGACAAACAAAACAAAACAAAAAGCAAATCAGTGTGACTGGAGCTTTGTGGCCTGTGATACAAGTTTAGGTTGAAAAGGTAGGAAGGGATCATGATAAATAATGTCAGCCAAGGTATATTTTCTCCTTTGGTAGGTAGCTTTGAAGGCAGGAGGGAAGAATAGCTTCCTCAAACACCTTCTTCTTTCATTTTAAGCTAATGCCTTCACTTTATAAATCATTTTGAAAATAGAACCCGTCAATACAACATATCTCCCTCATCTTTCCACCTATAAAACTACCATCTTTTTTTTTTTCCTTCTCACTGTTATAATGGATATTGTGTTCCATTTTGTGGTTTGGACCTAACTCTCCTGCATTTTCCTTCACAGTTTTCCATTCTTCAAATATAATCTCTGTATCTAATGTCATTAACATCTTCATCTCCACATTCTGATTCAATGATAAAACATATGCTAATGTCTCCCAACTCGAAAGAAAAATCCTTCCTTAACTTCCTCCCCATCTCCTTCTAAATAAATCTCCCCACTTGAGCTCCCACCCCACCAAAACTTAACATATCCCCCTCAAGATTATCAACAGCTTCCATGTTTCAAGTTTAAAGGACTTGGCATCATTTCCTTCTTTCTTTACCTCCCAGCAGAATTCCACAGAAAGAAACACATAGGAAAGTACAAATAGACAATTTCTTTCTTTCAGTACTCACAAATATACTCTTCCCATATCTCTGTCCCTATTTCTATCTCTATCATCTCTGTCTCTATCTCTATCTCTAGCGATATAATAACCTAATAACCAAAAGCTCTGAGATTTTCTTTCTACTGTTAGTTCTTTGGGTGGTCAAGTGAGTTCCTGTATTGAAAATGTAAAAGACCCTAATTATAGTATAGTATAAACATATTTTAATCAAGAACATGATTGGCATCCCCCTCTCTACAGTACAATAATATATGTGTGTATATATGAGTACATTTTTCTTCTAAGATGTTTTAAGAAAAAATATATATGATACTATAGACTGCTGTGCATAAGTAACTGATAGGATTATAATGCATCTGTGTCCTTATGATCTTAATCTCTCAGCATTATATACAGAAATGTCTCTTCTACAATTTCTGAATCAAGTCTTTCCCCCATTCAACTCCCTTCTGCTGCTTAGAAGGCGTCTTCTGTGGCATTCAAATTAGAACTGGGTTTTACAAAGCGAGGCAACTCTAGAAGCTGAAAAAAGAAGCATGGAAAATAAGTGACAAATATTTTAAAGCAAAAACTTCTTATGTTCATGACATTTTAAAGGGCTGAATTTTTTCAGAATATCTAAAATGCAAAGTAGATAATTTCTTTCAACATTTTGTTTTAAATTAAATAAATTTTCAAAGAAATCTCAGTATGTTTGTTTTTTAGTGCCTCTTTCTCCATCAACTAATGCTATTTTTGTAGCCCAAAGCAGGCTTTTAAAAAGTGTAGTGTAGTAATTGCTTTATTCTGACAGGAACTTCCATATGCTGAAGATGTGAACATAATTCTTTGATTGGCCTATTCAGATTTAAACATGCCCAGTGGGTAGATGAGTTCAGATTATTAATCATTTTCTGAATAGTTGTGTATTTGTGAAACTGTTAATGAGATTTTACAGTTTTCCTCTTCATTCCTGTCAGAGATAACTGGTCAACATGAGGACGTGTTGGAGAAGTTTGGTAGGGCTGTATGATAAAGTGGCTTTCTGTTTTCTCTGCTGGCGACTCTAGGGCATCAGGGTTCTTTGTCAAGTTTCTGTACTGTTTTAGTTCCTCGAGGCCACTAGCAGTTATGTGATTTTTACTTTCCTTGGCTTTGCATGATAGACTGTTCAGATCTGGAGGCATCAGAATCAAGCTAGTGTTTACATCTAAATGGCTTCCTTCATTAAACTCCAACTTTGATTTTCAATATATTAAATTTGTGTGTTGTTCAAAGGAACATAGTGATCTCAGGCATTTATTTAATGGGCTTTGTTTGTATAATTATTAAATTAAGACTGTCACTATTACTTCATCTGGAATGATAATTTCAAAGTTGTCATTTTACAAGCAATTTCAAAAGAATAGCAGAATTCTGAAGTCAATTTTAGTGAATAAACACTTTTTCTTACTGTGTGATACAGTGAAACTGAGAACCAAATAATTAAATTTGGAAGTAATGTCAAATTGAATTCACAAAATGTACAAACTGTAGAACATTTTTAAGAGACTGAAATTAAATAAAAAAAAATTGATTTTTAAAGAGTTGATATCTTCTCAAGTATATACTGTAACACAAGCCAATAGCTAATAGTGTTGTTAATTTAAGGTATTCCAAACTTATTTCACTGCGTGCATAAGACTCATTTGAATTGAGCATTTTTTTGTTCATAAGTAAATGATAATTCTAAGCCACCAGAAAGAAGTTTCTTCTTATAAATAAGTTTTATATTCCAAATAGTTTCTTCTATATTTTAATTTACCAAGTAGATATTTTATTCACAGACAATGCAAAGATAAATTTGATCATGGCTTCTAAAAATTTTACCAAAGTTAAATTTCTATACTTCAGTGTATATTGGGATATCTCTATAAATAATGCATTGATCACAAAAGGAAAATGGATTCTAAGATATTACCGCATGGTCATGTATAAATGCCTATTTAAAGGGAAACTATTTCAGATGAAAGAGAATGGAATGTAGATAGATTCACCTTCTCTTATCATATGAAACGAACAGAGGAATGACCTTCAATGTCTTCCCAAATCTGAGATAAAAATGGCATTTTTCTGGATATGTAGAAAAGAAAAAAAAAAAAGCCTTGCATTTACTCTGCCAATTCATCTTCTGTAACCTGTCAGAAATGGTCAATTCAGGATTATCAAGAACTCATTTTAATCTTGGTTTCAATTTCTTTTCCCAGAAGCGTTTTGCCAGGGAAAACAAAAGTAGCAAAGTTTCCTGCTCTGACTTGCAATTTATGTCCCTTCTGCCTTACAGTCAGATTAAGGACAAAATCTGGAAGAACTTGAGTTACTTTTAGCCTCTTCACCATTTCATATTTCCAACCCCCTCTGGATGTGGAAAAGAGAAATAGAATCACTAATTCCATCCTGGACATTGATAACGGCCATGGTTAAATTTACTTTGAAAATGTCAGTTTTCTAATTCAAAAGCAGCTCCTCATTTTGTGCCTTGTGATAAAACTAATTAAAACTAGCAGATGCCTCTTATATATCTGATTTTTCATTAAAGATCAAATTTCTCATTTTTGCTTCAGAAATTTATACAACATGTTATTTGGAAAAGGCCAATAGTTTGGTTCACTTGTCAATGATAATCAATGTTTAATGAAGCAAAGTGTAGCTGTGTTGATATTTTTATTGTGGCACTTGATCATTCTTTCACTGGCAGACCCACAGATGGCCTTTTTTAATCCAGAAAATATCTGGCTAAATACATTCTATTTTTGGTCTATTTGTTGTTCACATGTTCTTTGGGAATCTCTAGTGCCTTTGCTTTTTACTATGGAAGCTTTTAGAATTATCTTTTAGAATGAAATATATACATCTACTTCCCGGCCTTCTTGAAAGTTTTACCCAATCTGCATCCCAACCCACCTTTCCTAACTTCATTTTACTGCTCCCTCCATATTTCCTCTGCTTCAGCTAAACTGGACTGATCATCATTGGATATGACAATCTATCATTGTTTCTTCATTCATGAGCTTTCCTTCACTGGAATTTTCCTCACATCCACCAACCCACACTAACCCCTATCTAGGCAGCATAGCTGTCTGCTAAAGCACCACATATCCAGTCCAGTCCTCAATGCTCTAAGAAATGCATTGACTTCTTTTGCAGATTTTGTTCTTTTTTGAACTCTGGAAGCAATGCTTTCTCTTTTAGGATAATTTTCTATGTATAAACTGTAGACTCTTTTTTACCTCTCTCCTTTCAGAGTACTGATTCAAGGACCATCATTACAAATATTCTGAAATCTAATCACTGCATTCCTTCCTTTGACTGACCCATCTACTTTGTCTCAATCTTTTCAACTCTCCTTCCTTTTCATTAGCTTGGACTTCATGGGATTCAATATTATTCATATCCCCTAAAGCTTTTATTTTATTTATTTTTTGAAGATTTTATTTATGTATGTATTTGAGAGAGAGAGAGAGTAAAAGAGAGAGGACGAGAAGGGAGAGGGGCAGAGGGAAATAATCTCAAGTCGCCTCTGCACTGAGCCTGGGGCCTACTGTGGGACTCAGTCTCATGACCTTGAGATCATGACCTGAGCCCAAATCACAAGGACACTCAACCAACTGAGCCACCCATGAACCCCTAAAGCTTTTGTCTTTATTTTAAACCCAACCTTCGATGAATCTTCTTCACTCTGAACATCTACTTTACTTAAAAAATGTATCTATATAGAAACATTCAGACAAAGTCTCTCTGTTCCTGCGCATCCATATATCCCATTCTAATAGAGTTGTTGTGCATGCTCCTGTCTGAAGAAACCCTCTTCTGTATGTGGATCCCATCTACACCTGTGCTCTTAGACACTTGATCCTACTCTGACAAGCCTATCCTTTCCATTTCATATATTCAATTTCTCCTCATTGTCCCAGAGATTCTAAGCATAGTCAAATTTCCCTAATTAAGCAAATAAACAAGCAAAATCTATATTAAAAAAAATCCGAACCACAGTTACTCAGGCTACTCTGTCTTCCCTCCTTCCCTCCTTCCCTCCTTTAGACAGTCAGATAGTGGCCCATACCCAAGGAAGGACTCAATTTCCTTGGCTCCTACTTACTATTCAGTTCATACTAATAAGGCTTAAGTCATCACGATTCCATGAAGAGGATTCACCAACACCAATGACTTCAGGTTGGTAAAGATAATGAATATTTGTTAAGTGTTTTTTTTCACATCATTGAAGCATTTGATGCAGTTAACCACTGCCTTAAAACACTGTCCCTCCCTTCATTTCTATTACATGAGTCTCTTCTAGTTTTTGGCTAAACCCTGACTATTCTATCTCTGACTCTATTGTGGTCTTAACCTTCCTTACCTAGCCAATAAATTTAGAGTTTCTCAAGACTCAATTCAAATTCTCTTCTGTCACTTTATATTCTCTTCCCAGGCAATCTCAACCCTCATGGATATAATCACCCTTAATGCTCTCCTCTATCTCAGATTTGTCTTCTGAGCTATACCTGCTCCTCTGTGTCTTATTCTATCTATTTCCTACATGATAGCTCAAGGGATATTTTCAATATAAGAATTTGTCTTTTGAGGACTTCTACCCCAGATGCTCCCATTCCTGCTCACATTTTTGAATAATTGTCCCATTGGGATCTTCCCATGCTAAGTTCTTCCATTCAATCACTCATTATGGTTCCTCCTACTACATGTAATTTACACATGCCATTTCTTTTTTCTTGGATGCTGTACCCTTGCTCCTTTACATGAAGTCCACTCATCCTTTGGATGTCAGCTAAAGTATAACTTCCTAAAGGAAGATAGCCTTGACCTTTCTGACTAGAATAGCTCTGCATATATGTATGGCATGTGTCTCCTTCATACCGTTTAGTAGAGTTGTCAATTTATTTTTCTTAGTAAGAAAGGTTATTTGTTAATATCTCTCTTCCTTCCCAAAGGCAGTTATAGGTCTTTCTTTTCTTGGAAATAAATCCCCAATATCTAAAATAGAGCCTAACACAAAATAGTAGTTCAAAAATGTTTTGGTGGACGAATGAGTGAATACATGATGAATTCTTCATTTAGTCTATGTTACTCATCAAAACATAGTATCTTTCTCATGGTAAGGATTCCACAAGTAATCGTAGAGGTGTGTGTGTGTGTGTGTGTGTGTGTGTGTGTATTTGCATAATTGAGTGATATTTCAAAGAATATAAATATAGAGTAGAATCTGTAACTTAGAACAACAAATTTACATTCAATTCAACTCTGTTCATGATTATTTTCCTATTGTGTTGTATAGCATTTGAGCAAGATTCATGGCAATTGGTTTTCTTTTGGATTAAGAAATATGCAATATTGTCCTTCAACACATTTATTAGAACATCTGATTAGGGTTGGTTACAGCAGTTTCTGTTTAAATTGAAATGTCACTTTGTTGTCCCTTTTAGACTGACATGAATTGACTAATAATTTACATTTTACATTATATTAAACCCCAAGTTCTTTGAACGAAAAAGCTAGTACTGTCACACTTTTGGAGTGTGGTTTTCATGAATATATTTTTCCCCACTCTCCAGAGGAAAAAATGGTTATAAAAGCTCAATATAACATTATTCATCTTCCTAGTACCACACATCTTGTTTTTGAGAGCAGCACCCATAAAACAGTAACAAAAAAGTTATTTCTTAGGGATGATTCATTTTAGCACATTTTAAAGTAATCACTAGTTTGTGACCTTTCATTAATAGAGGAGATGCAGAAACCACAAGCAATAACCACTAATCACTAATTAAAGTCACTGATGGGAGAAATTTGAAAGAAACACTGTTTACAATTTGCTTTGGAAGAAAATTCAGAAGGATGGCAGGGCTCTGGTTAAGGTAACATATTTTATCTAGTCCAGGATATTGAACACCCAAATTGCACACTCTATATTAATCACCACTTCTAATTAAAACTTGAAAATATAACATTGCCTTTTTATTAAACAAAAATGGATGTCGATTCCCACTAATTAAAAAGGAACTTATTATCACAGGATGGGGTTCCAGGAAATCCTAAAATAAATTTGCCAGGTTGATTTTGTAATAAATATTTTAAGAAAAACATCAATGAAATTATGTTAAACACTTAAAAATATATGAGCAAAAGGTACCTTACTCCTTATATAATTACAGAGTAGTATTTGATCTTCTGACAGGTCTTTCTGCTTCTAATCTGGTTACATCAATGTCTCTACTCTCTGCAGTCAGAGCGGTCTTTCTTTTTTTTTTTTTTAATTTTTTTTTAAAATTTCTTTTCAGCGTAGCAGAATTCATAGTTTTTGTACCACACCCAGTGCTCCATGAAATGTGTGCCCTCCACAATACCCACCACCTGGCTCCCCCAACCTCCCACCTCCAGCCCCTTCAAACGCCTCAGGTTGTTTTTCAGAGTCCATGGTCTCTCATGGTTCATCTCCCCCTCCAATTTCCCTCAACTCCCTTCTCCTCTCCACCTCCCCATGTCCTCCGTGTTATTTGTTATGCTCCGCAAATAAGTGAAACCATATTGACTCTCTCTGCTTGACTTATTTCACTCAGCATAATCTCTTCCAGTCCCGTCCATGTTGCTACAAAAGTTGGGTATTCATCCTTTCTGATGGAGGCATAATACCATAGTGTATATGGACCACATCTTCCTTATCCATTCATCCATGGAAGGGCATCTTGGTTCTTTCCACAGTTTGGCGACCGTGGCCATTGCTGCTATAAACATTGGGGTACAGATAGCCCTTCTTTTCACTACATCTGTATCTTTGGGGTAAATACCCAGTAGTGCAATTGCAGGGTCATAGGGAACAGCGGTCTTTCTAAATGCCAATCAGATTGTGTCTTTTTCTTTGTTCAAGTTCTTTGATTTCCCTCCTACCATTCAGAATTCAGTTCGATGTCTTCAATTAAAAATGCTGGCCCCTCATTGTCTAGATAGAAATTGTCTATTGCTCCAGCTTTAGTTAAAGCCAGAAACACCCATTTGCACAATCTCACCCTCCAGTCCCATGCAACTGACTATCACTTCCCCAATGCTTCATGTTGTTTTCTTCCTCTGGTCATTCACACATTTTGTTTGTATTTCATGGTAAAGCTTCTCCTTTCCTTCACCAAATTTCTGCTTTTTTTCCCCCCAAAACGTTTTCCAAATTAAACTGAATGCTTTCAGTTCAAATATCACCTCCTCCGGGATGCCGATTCCTGATGCCCCAGTTTCTTTTAGAATTCTGGAGCACTTGGCAGTAAACCTCAGTCACGGATTTGGTAACTGTAAGCATCAATTTATTTGTCTGCATGGCAAAATTGTATATACCTTGAGTATTAAATCTTCTTTAATATCAACTGGCCCCTGGCATACTGTATTCATTTGATAAATACTTACCTATCCAGTGTTATATGCCAGTCCCTTAGCTTGGAGCTGCCATTACAAAGATTAAAGACTCGAGGCCCCCATCCCAGATGAGTGGATCATCCCTAGACAGAGAAACGGGAAAGATGCAACATTCAGTTTCTAACAGAAGAAATAAACAAATAAATCTCATTTTTGCAAACTAGCTAAAAGGAAAGCTAAAAACTAGAATCATGAAATGGTAATGAGAATCACAAAGTTTTACAATTTATCATAGTATATGATTAAATGCTTGCACTCTAAATTGGTGACTATGATGTACAACTTTAAGTTAACTTCGTGGACCAAAATTGAAAGTCAAACTCTTCTCCTTCTTTGTCTTATACTAATTCCTATCACACATGGCGTATGAAGTATTTTGTTTGTTGGAATCTTTGGTTTCAAGGATCAGGTCCTATCCACACACCTTGTGGATATCTCCTTCTTAATCTGGCAGGGTAAAGGTTAAAGACTAAGACAGAAGCCTTAGTCTGATTTTTCACTTGCAACCTACAGAAAATTTAGGATTGGTGGTGGAGCCTGAGATTGGTGTTGAATGGGGACAAAAATAACTTTATGCTGCTGAGGGGAGAAGCAAATGAAACACTTGCTCCTGGCAACTTTCCAAGACTACCAGTGGTAGATATTTGTTACATCTCTTAATAGTCTCAGTAGCAAAGCTTTCCTCCTGGAGTGTGCTGGCAGCAGCTCTCTCAATGGAAGGATTGTCACTGAAACATCAGCTTTCTATTAGGGTACCCCTAGGTTGAGGATTTGTCTTCAAAACAACAAAGGTGCTACTTCCAGATGACACTCAAAATGATATACAATGTGCTGTATCAGGGAGAGGTGTTAAGTTACTCAACTTAAACCTGATGGGGAAATTATGGTGGGCATCATCTGTGGGCTCAGGATGGTCAATTTCCCATCAGTGACTGGAGAGAGAAACATTTTATTTTAGACCACAGCCATTCTCTAAAAGGTTAGAGATGTAATTAACATTGCTCTTAAAAGAATGGAAACATATAATTTGCTCTATCTATCTCTAAATAGTATCAGTTTTACTATGAAATTGGGATAGCCCTGCCAAGTGCTGGTACCTATGCAAGTCAGGATATAGATTTTGGTGAAACTGGCCAGTGGTAACTGCCTTTGATTTATAAATTTTACAAAAGTACCTGTGAACATTTGCTTAAAAACTGAAATTATAGGAGTCGCTGGGTGACTCAGCCGTTAAGCATCTGACTCTTGATTTCGGCTTAGGTCATGATCTTAGTGTCATGAAATCAAGCCTTACATTGTGTTCTAGGTTCAGTAGGGAGTCTGCTTGAGATTCTGTCTCTCTCTCTCTCTGCCCCTCCCCCTGCTTTCATGTGCTTTCTTTCTCTCTCTAAAATGAATAAATACATCTTAAAAAATTAACTTACAGTAGAAGAAAAGATTAACTCAGGTAAAGTACCATGCAGAAGGTGTTTCAGAGGAAACTGGGTTTTTTTCTTTCCCCATTTTTGGGTCACAAGGACAGGTTGCTGACATATCATTTTTCTGAGTTATCTCATTCATTCAAAGACACCAAAAAGTCCTAATCTAAATGCCTATATGCTGTGTGGTAAGTGGTGTTATGAGGATACACAGGCAAGTAACTCCACAAATTGGACAGATCTTGAAATGAAGGAAACTCCATGATACTGAAAACTTATTTAAAAAAAAAAAATCTGGCATTGTTCCTAGAGCTTGTGGCTCTGTGCCACTTAATGAAACGCTCATGATAGATGAGCAGTCTCCCTGTCATGCCTATAAAGGAATGCTTGATGATTTTATTAACACAGGCAGTGCTGAAACCTCTATTTGATGAACATTCTAATAAGGATGCCCTCTATGCTAGTGAACATTCAGGGAAATAGCAAGGAATAACAAATAGATGAAAGAAGACATAGTTTTGATCATAACATCACAACACATTGCAAGTGTCTGACTTAAATAATCATGTGTTCTGAAACAGTATGCAGTATATAGAATTAGGTCCAGAGAAAGAGAAATTGCAATTTTCAACTTGCAACTGGCAATGGCACAACGTTACAATCACCCTTATGAAGTAACATCTTAATCTGAGATTTTGTGTTCTTTAGATCATCTGAATTATTATAGTATTATATGGTAATTGAGAATTTCTTCGCTGGACTTAGGAACCCAACAGAAAATGATCAATTAAGTTTTACTCACTCAAAGAGAAACTAATAAGCCAATGCAAGAATCATCGTAGCCTAGATGTGGAAATTGTCTAAAGCTGATAAGATCTTTAGATGAAAACTTTAGACTTGGCGGTTAGTTATTAAAAAGTAATACTTTGGAAATAAAGGAAATGCAAATGTGCAAATAACATACTCTTTGTGTTTGGCCTGTCTTTTCATTGTAGAACTATGTTGTTTGTCAATACCACTTCTGCCTTCTTCAAGACCACCTACCATCTGCATAGCCCTCACTATAAGGAGTCCCTTATGATCTAGCTTAACGTCATCATGCATTCTTGGAAACCTCCTTCAGACCTGCAACTGCCTCTCCGATATGCCTTTCTCTGTTTACCTTCGTACATGGTACTTAAATTGCCTGTACTTAAATTACCTTGCCTGAGGTAAGGTTCCTTACCTCAATGAAATTATGACCTCCTGGAGGTCAGAACTGTTGACCTTTTTGAAATTTTAAAATAAGAGTTTACTACCTAACATAATATTTTTGAATGAATAAATTAATGAGGGTATAAATGAATGTCTGCATTCATTATGCAAACCATCCTTGATTTGTAAAATCATTTTCTGAAATAACACATGTATTTTGCATATCGTAGAGTTGAGGTGGAACACTTTATTGACTGCAAAACAACTAATCATGACACATTCACTGGATGTAAAAATGCAAAAGGAACAATCATTTGATCTTTCCGGGATATGCAAACACACATATGTTGGAATGGGTTTTATATATGTGTACATGTATTTTCCCATATCTCTGTATAACTTAGTAGACCTATAGCTACATACCTATATCTGTATATCTATATCTATCTAGATAGAGATATTTTCAACATCTCTGCAACATTAGTATTTATTACACCCCAAAGACTTACAATACATTTCCTCTTTTGGATGTGGACATCAAGGAAAAAAATCTCAGCTCTATAAAATGAAAATATATTGAATATATTGAATAATATTTTAATTTATCCTAAAACACAGACTTCTTAAAAGATACACATCTTAAGACATAAGTTCTTATTGATTAAATCCAAGCAACTCTTGAAATTCAGCTTTAGCCATAATTCAAGAAATATAATAGTTTCTTTTCTTTGGAGAGGATTGCTGTGTGAATATAGGTATTTACATATCATTCATTCCACAGCTTACACTGAATTTCACCAAAAAGTGATTTTTTTTTTTTAGTGAGAGTTATGAACTCAATTATAAGATATATAACATTTTGAGGAAAGTACACAGGAGATACAAGTTTATGCCACAATAAAAATTTGGTAAATGTACATTATACTCAATGCATAAATTAGATTTATGTGTTAGACCATACATGTGTAAATATATGATTTACAATGCCATTGTAATTACAAGACATGTAATTACATTGCCAATTACAAGAGAAAAACCAATCATCTTTGGCAATCTTCGGGTTTTTTTCTTCTTAACTATTACTTTGAATTATTCTTAGAAAATATTTACTTTACTTTTGGAGAATATATATTGTTGATGTAGTATATGTATTAAAATATTTTCAAAAAAAATTTCAAAATTTTATTTCAAAAAAATAAAATAAATAAAATAAAAATTTTCAGAATAAATATAAAATATGAATCTTAATAAATTAGATATTCAGTCTTGTTGCATCATTGACAATAATATAGATTCCACTATTAACTCAAATTACATATATAAATAATATATGTAATATATAAATAATCATACTATATATAAATAATATATAAATAGATATGAGTAGATATAAATAATCATACTATTATACATATAAATATATAATCACATATAAATATATAATCAATATATAAATTATATATGCGTAATATATATTAAATAATCATACTATTCCAATTTGATTTTAGTTACTCACTTTATGAATAAAGTGTATTTCCCTCAAGATAATATGTGAAATCTGATTTCAAAAACATTTTATGAACGTAGAAATACTTTACTATTAGATTTATAGAATGCTTATTCTTTTAATTGAGGCATTCCTCTTTTGATGATAACTTTGTTAGTCAATTGTTCAGCATTTTTACAAAGGCTTTGTTTAAAATTTAAGTTAAAAGTAGTAGACACAAAAGTATTTAACAAGGTCATTCTTTAAGTTTGAAGAGTTTCTGCACTTTGCAATGCATCAAACAGTCATTTGTAACTGACAGTTTTCTTACCTAGAGTGCTTCTCAGTCAAGAGATTGTTCTCCAAAGACAGTCAGCTGGGTAAATGTCAGGAGCTCAAAAAGTAAATTATAGTGCAAACAGCGTTGATATTTCTATGAATGGAAGAAAAGCATATTTATTTTTAAAATGTAGAATTTTATTTAAAACAAGTGAAAACCTTCTATTGTGACCTTTACAAGATTCCAAACAGTGACGAATTTGGTCATTACAAATAACCTTTTCCAAAAAGAGCTTTACCATTCGGGACTTTCATTTGGTAATATATGTGAATTAATTTCCTTTCTACAAAATAACTCATGATATTAAATTTTTTATGAGATATTTTATCCCCGATATTACAGTTTTATACAAATTTTAGAAGGGAAAAAGGTGAGGGAGCAAATATAAGGTAGTTTATCATTTTAACTTGTTTGGAGGAAATCATTCAGTCATTTTCTTTTCTTCCTTCTCTACAGAATGATTTGAATCTGTGTGAGTTTTGTTCATAGTTATTTCTTCCAATGTTCTTTATAGAGCTTAGTAGGATTTCTATTCAGAAGTTTCATGCTAAAGAAGTTTGCACATTAAAAAACAGGTTGGATTCTCTGAATACATTGTTAAGTCATTTGTTTGGAATCTGGTTCTACTTTTCACCATATAAATAATATTGTGTATAGTGGCTTAAGGGTATGTCCCAAGTTAGTTTTCATTGTTTATTTTTAGCTCTTGGGGACTCAAGGAGAATATATATGTGTATATATTCTAGAATGTATAAGTATATAAGATTATGGAAAATTAAATATAAAATCATGAAAATAAATAAAAGAGTGGACAAATATTGTAAGTCCTAAGTAGATTGCATAACATCTCTATTGGTACATGGATTTCAACTTTTTTTCAGTTATATATGAAAGACAATGAACTTTCTTAACTGCTGTCTAAAATGTTAACCACAAATTCTATCCTCTTACCCATTTTACATTTCTTTGTAACTTTTGTCATTATTCATATTATATTTGTTTATTTTCTTCTTCCACTGGAATAAAAGCTTCAATGATGCAGTTAGGTATGTTTTGTGTTAAGTTCATGTGATATCACCAGGAGCTAGAACAGTGACTAGCATATGGTAAGCACTATTTGTTGTTGCTCAACAATATTTGTGGAATGAATATTTGTTGAATGAATGAATAAATAAATGAACCCGAATTCAAAAGCTTAGTTGCTTCAAAACATGAGTCACCTTGATAACACATGCTTATATACATTTTTATCTTCCACACTGCAAACAAGAATAAACTATCTCTTACTGGGAAGAAATTTTTAGACATCTACTTAATAACTGCTTTTTAGATAGATTTCTCATCTGAACCAGTTTCCCCTAATCCAAGTCTCCTTCCACAGCAGTTACTTGGCTGCCCCCTTTCTCAATGGCCTGACTTCAAAGACATGATTCCAGTAGGTCCCCTGTTTTCTCTGCCTCACAAATTGGCCACTACATGATTGGAAATTGGATAGGAAGATAATGAAGTGGATGAGAGAAAGTTACTGGAAACTCTTTGTTTGGATCCTGAAGCACTAAGAGAAATCTCCACATGTTTTACCTAGGTGTGTCAAATTGACCTATGGGAGTCATAGAGGTGATAATATGGACCATTATTAATGATGCTAGTCAACCATAGCTCCTGGTTTCTTTGTTTCAGAGACAAGTACACTACTCATGACTACAGAAAATGTGTCCCCTTATTGGAACACAAAAAATGCATAAACACATAAAATATTATTAATTTTCCAATGCTCTTATTAAACAGAGATGATATGGGAACTAAGGTTTACCTTGATGAATACTGACCTGAAAGACTGTCTTTTTTTAAAAATTAGTTTATTTGTCTTGAACATCATTCTCATTACACATAGGAAATGCATATACTGAAAAACAGTGGTAAAAGAAAAGTAATGAAACAGAATCAGGTAAACTGTGAATTTGTGTGCAAAGGCCAGAAGTTAAATATGTCTCAAATTTGACCGTTTAGTCACAATCCCCACAAATATTTATTAAGCACCAACTTATGCAAAGTGCAAAGTAAAAAGAGTGAATGAACATGATAGAAATCCTTATTTCAATTCCACAAACTTATTTTTTGTGAGCATCTAGAATGTTCCAGGCACTACAAAAAGCACTGAGGATTCAGATAACTACAATACTGAAATTTGGCATATGCCCGCCCATGCCAATTCTAGTTCCATGTTACAAATCATTTCCATTTTCTTATTTAAATACTTTTATTTTTATATTTAAAAAACATTTTAGGCATGCAATTACCTACTATATTTCATATTGTATTGATTAAGTATGTTAAATTCACATATACTGTAATAGTTGGTGGTTTTTTTTAGTTTTTTTATTTATTTGTCTGACAGACAGAGATCACAAGTGGGCAGAGAGACAGGCAGAGAGAAAGGGGGAAGCAGGCTCCCTGCTGAGCAGAGAGCCCGATGTGGGGCTCGATCCCAGGACCCTGGGATCATGACCTGAGCCGAAGGCAGAGGCTTTAACCCACTGAGCCCCAGATGCCCCTGTAATAGTTTTGCTTTCTCTATGAATACTTACATCTTGAGTATATAAACACAATGTAAACTTAAATCAATGCACATCTGAAAGAATCAGGTATTTTTGTGAGATTTTATGCCTAGAACCATATTCTGATGTGAAAAATATTTTCAGTGAAGATGACAGGCATATATAATCTGAAAAAAATGGAAATTCAAAGGGAAGATAGAGTGTCTGTGGAAGACATGCATGTTTTCAAAGTATTTGGCTAAAAAAAACAATACAATAGAGTTTAGGTTGCAGCTAAAATAATAGTCACTACCGAGTGGGATGTGTTTTGTTGCAAGAACTATGCTAGATGCATTAGATTCTCTACCTCTAATCTTAAAAACAATTCTGATGATTTTATATTTTCTGATTTTATATATGATGAATTTAGTCTTAGAAAATTTAAGATTTGCTAGAAATCAGGTAAAACTAGAATAGCTGGGTTTCATTTCTCAAGATTTCCTCAAGACTTCAAAGCTCAGTCCTTTCCATTAAAGTATGCTGACTCTCCATCCTCAATTGATTGGACTAATAAAAAATGACACTTAAAACCAAATTAGTTAGAAGTACCCTGTAAAAATCTCTTAATAACAGTGGTCCCACCAAGCAAATATAATCTTACTGTCTAAATACTCCTGAAGTTTTTAGCATCTTTACCTTTTTCGTCTTATACCTTATACCTTGTTCGTCTTATAGTCTTATTATTTACTTACCTGTTTTGGCTCTTTTACTAAATTATATGGAATACTGACATCAAGTTTAAGCATATATTAGGCTAAAAAAAATTAGAAGCCTGTGTAAATCTTTATCCCCTAGCCAACTCAGCATATCAAGAGGATATTTACATATTAGCTTATCACAGCAAAACTCAATACTGATTTTATAATATTAAAACACTTCTTTTTTCCAAGTTGCCTGGATGGCAAAGCTGCCCTCACTTCACCTTTCTTAGTGACATTATGTATATATATATATATATATATAGAGAGAGAGAGAGAGAGAGAGAGATCTACATATCTATCTATCTATCATCTATCATCTATATATCTCCTCAAATAGGAAGGAACATTCTTAGCTGGTTGTACGTTGTACCTATAGGTATACAAATCCCCTACAATACAGACAGTCTCCCTCTGGTTGGCAGAACGCTCCTTCCCAAAGATGTCTACATCGTCATCCCTGGACCTTGTGATTGTTATGTTACCTGGTAAACCTGAATTAAGATTGTAGATAGAATAAAGATTGTTAACCAGCTGATTTTGAGAAGTGAATTCTGTATTATCCAGGTAGATCCAATGTAATCGCAAGAGGGATTCAGAGAGAGCAGAGACTAGAAGCTGGAAAGGCAAGAAAAAAAAATGGATTCTCCCCTGGAGTCTCCAAAAAAGAATGTAGCCCTTCTAAGATTTTTTTTTTTAGCCCAGTGAGACCTTGCTTTGGATTTCAGAACATAGAAAAGGAAGATAATAAACTTGTGTTGTTTTAAGCCACTACATTTATGGTAATTTATTACAGCAGCCATAGAAAATTAGTACACCTCCCTTGACTGCTGGTCCTTCTAGGCCAACAGTAATTTTGGTAGATGTCAGCATATAAGGATGTGTCAAATTCAGACTTCCTTTATTATACTTTTTGTTAGTTCTTGGCAATTGGTAATGCCTTTATTGGAAGACCAGGAAAGAGACATTTTCCCACAGCAAAGTTCTGACCTTGTGCTATAAACATAGGTCATAGGTACAGATCTTGATTATATGCTTTGAGAGGCTTCATTCTTCCTGTCCATCTTGAACATACTTTATTGAAAGAATGAGTTACTGAATGAATAAACATAAAAGCAACCTAACATTTATCATCCTACTAGTATGTGTGTGAATTTTTCTTCCCAGGACAAAGAGTTAATCCTGATTTCTTCCAGTGGAACAAAAATAATTTGTTTAGCAATATACAGATTTAAATTACTTTAACCCTAAAATACTCATGTTTTCTAATTTTTAGAGGAGGGTAAAAATAAGAACATCAGAACAAGTTCTCTATTCACATCAGAACAGGTTCTCCAGGGGCGCCTGGGTGGCTCAGTGGGTTAAGCCTCTGCCTTCGGCTCAGGTCATGATCCCAGGGTCCTGGGATCGAGCCCCGCATAGGGCTCTCTGCTCAGCGGGGAGCCTGCTTCCTCTCTCTCTCTGCCTGCTGCTCTGCCTCTCTCTGTGTCAAATAAAGAAATAAAATTAAAAAAAAAAAAAGAACACGTTCTCCATCCAAACAACATTTAGAAGTTATAGTGCAAATTTCAACTCCTGCATCTAATATCCCACATCCCCAAATTATATTTTCAAAAATCAGTATTTCTTTTATATTCCAGAAACAGATAGTGTTATGTGGCAAAAGAGAGAGAAGTAGGGGTGGAAAAGGGAGTGGATTGAGAAAGAAAGAAAAAGAATACATGTGAGTTTTAGCTGGGCATTCTTCAACTTGTGTAATGGCTAGGAATGTGTAAAGGAAAATTTAACTTATGCCCATTTGGAAAAAAAAAACCTAAAATCTACATTTTCATCTGTATAAAGTATTTTCGTATTCTTGGGAAAACATGGCAGGTGAAACACACGTGCTTCCTTGGAAATTCAGGGAGGCACCTCTTATGTTCCATTACCCTTCATTTCCATTCTCTTTTGAAGCTGAGGCAGCCGTGCTTTGACAATATTTTATCTGCTTTTTGTGCTGACCTCCTGTCTTCTCCACTAAATATGATGGAAATGTTGGCCTCTCGTCTTTCCCACTAAAAATACTATTTGTTGCAGGATAAAAGTTTAATTATTCATTTCTTCTTTACTTTGTTTTTTGGAACATACATATATATTTCAACTTTCTCCTTTTTTTCCCTATCCTTTGAGTTATGAAGACATAGGAAGATAAGAGATGAAAGCAATGACTTCAGAATACAATAGCACCTATTGCTTACATTAATCATCTGAGTCTTCCCTCCAGAATGGTAGTTCTCTACAGAAAGAATCTGGATGTTGGAAAGCTAGCATCTAACCCAGAGATGCAGTTCTTTTCTTTTCTTTTCTTTTTTATTAACATATAATGTATTATTTGCTTCAGGGGCAAAGGTCTGTGAACCATCAGTTTTAACATAGTTCATAGCACTCACCATAGCACATATACTCCCCAATGTCCAGAATCCAGCCGCCTCCTCCCCTATCTCCCAACAACCTTCAGTTCCTTCCCTGAAATTAAGAATCTCTTATGGTTTGTCGCCTTCCCCGGTCCCATCTTGTTTTATTTTTTCCTCTCCCTGCCCCCCACAACCCACCACCCTTCCTCTCAAATTCCTCATATAAGAGAGATCATATGATAATTGTTTTTCTCTGATTGATTTATTTCGCTTAGCATAATACCCCCTAGTTCCATCCACATTGTTGCAAATGGCAAGATTTCATTTTTTGATGGCTACATTACCTATCTATCTATATCTCACATCTTCTTTATCCATTAATCTGTTGATGGACATCTAGGTTCTTTCCATAGTTTGGCTATTGTGGACATTGCTGCTATAAACGTTATAAACATTCGGGTGCACGTGCCCCTTCGGATCACTACATTTATATCTTTAGGGTAAATACCCAGTAGTGTAACTGCTGGGTCATAGGGTAGCTCTATTTTCTACTTTTCGAGGAACCTCCATGCTGTTTTCCAGAGTGGCTGCACCAGCTTGCATTCCCACCAACAGTGTAGGAGGGTTCCCCTTTCTCCACATCCTCGCCAGCATCTGTCATTTCCTGACTTGTTAATTTTAGCCATTCTGACTGGTGTGAGGTGGTGTCTCATTGTGGTTTTGATTTGTATTTCCCTGATGCCCAATGATGTTGAGCACTCTTTCATGTGTCTGTTAGCCATTTGGATGTCTTCTTTGCAGAAATGTCTGTTCATGCCTTCTGCACAGTTCTTGATTGGATTATTTGTTCTTTGGGTGTTGAGTTTGATAAATTCTTTATAGATTTTGGATACTAGCCCTTTATCTGATATGTCATTTGCAAATATCTTCTCCCATTCTGTCAGTTGTTTTTTGGTTTTGTTGACTATTTCCTTACTGTGCAAAAGCTTTTTATCTTGAAGTCCCAAAAGTTGATTTTTGCTCTTGCTTCCCTTGCCTTTGGCAATGTGTCTAGAAAGAAGTTGCTGTGGCTAAGGTCAAAGAGGTTGCTGTCTGTGTTCTCCTCAAGGATATTGATGGATTCCTGTCTCACATTTAGGTCTTTCATCCGCTTTGAGTCTATTTTTGTGTGTGGCATAAGGAAATGGTCCAGTTTCATTCTTCTGCATGTGGCTGTTTAGTTTTCCCAACACCATTTGTTGAAGAGACTATCTTTTTTCCATTGGACATTCTTTCATGCTTTGTTGAAAGTTAGTTGACCATAGAGTTGAGGGTCTATTTCTGGGCTCTCTATTCTGTTCCATTGATCTATGTGTCTGTTTTTGTGCCAGTACCATACTGTCTTGATGATTATAGCTTTGTAATAGAGCTTGAAGTCAGGAACTGTGATGCCACCAACTTTGGTTTTCTTTTTCAACATTCCTCTGGCTTTTGGGGGTCTTTTGTGGTTCTGCATAAACTTTAGGATTATTTGTCCGTTTCTTGTTATAACACCTGGTGTGTGGCTCATTTTCCCTGTATTGTTCTGTGAGTATAAACTTCAATTATCTCCTGGGGGGGTCTATGAATATGACATGCAGATAAGCCAGAGAGTAAATGTGGGCCAAAATACCTGCTTTATTAATGATCAATCAACATCCTATTGTTCCCTCATTATCTCATTCTATTCATTATTATTTAGCAAATAATTCAATTGTGGTAGATATAATAATTTTTTGGAGTCAGGTATGTTAAGTTTTATGAAAAATTAATAAAGCAGATTAAGGAGAATAGAGAGTGATGGGAGAAGAAAAGCTACGCTTCTACTGAGCAATCCGAGGTTTCTTTGTTATCTTCTGAACAGAGAAGTAAAGAATGTGAATACCTTGGTAATGACTATTGAGACAGTGGAAAGAGCTTTTGCTTGTTGGTGGCCAAGCAAGGAATGAGAGAGTAGGGGGAAATCATAAGTAGTAGTCTGAGAGAAGAGAAGACCTAATTAGTAATATCCTAAAAGGAAGGTCTTGGGTAAAAGCTGGACTGAAGTGAGGTCTTCTACTTCTCCAGACTAAAACCTGAGATTTATACACTTACATGTTCCCTTGGAGTCTAATCACTTGAGAACAATTATTAGAACCCCAGGTATTTGGCTCATCTTAATGAATCATGGGCAGAGAGTGACATGTGAAGTAGCAAAGACAATAGGGCACCAGAGAAACCTGGTTCTGCCTATTAGAAATGTGGCCCGGTGGCTACTAAGCTTTGATCAGCCATTCTTTCTCTTTCGGGAAGAAGTAAGTAAATGGTTGAAGACAGAGAGATCAGGTGTGTATGCTTCAACCCTTAATTATACCATGATGGAGAGAACTGTGTGGAAATCTACTCAGTGAATACTGAGTCTAAGAATAAAAATATGTCCTGTTAAAATTTATCATTAGCTAGTAATGATGCAGCTCATCATTTCGAAAGTTCTCTGATATATGGGAGATGCTGTGGTATAAACCTTCTAAACACTATTTTTAAGTGATTTGCCAGTGATACTTTTTTTAAAATTTGCTTTAGTCTGTCCATAAGAAGACTGCTTAACAGCCATTAATTGAAAAATATTTACATAATATGGCCTATTTTTGTGATTTTAGACAAAATGTGGTAGTTTATTTACTGTTACTATATTTTGATATTGTAAAAAATTAATTTTCTATAAATCTGATGAAAATAACCTCAGGCAAAAGATGATAAGTCTTAAGGGAAATCAATACTAAGTCAATATTTTTCTTACCTATTTTTTACTCTCTATTGAAAATAAATTAATACAATAATTTTAACCTCCATATGTTTAATAATAAGAACTCAACCCCATAGATGAACTAATCTTTTAATAAAGTAAGATATGGCATGGAAACATGACCACACCTCTTCACATAAACTCCAACCCAGTTTTTTCAATAGACGCTGATGGTTTGAGATGAATTGCAAATGTAATTATAAGTTTTTTTGTTTTGATCATAGAAAAAAAAAGATGTTTATGAATGAGTCATAGAAATTATGGGAGAGGTTAATTCTTTTGTTTTTCCCCCAATAAAAGTAAGTTAGCTTGTTTTTCCTGTTTAGTGAGAAGAATCACTTGTTAATAAGTTCACACCTAATAGTTGAATATAGGAAAAAACTGCTTATAATAATACCACACTCCAGGTGCCTGGGTGGCTTGGTAAAGCATTTGCCTTCAGCTCATGTCATGATCCTGGGGTCCTGGGATGGAGCCCAGCATCGGGTTCCCTGTTCAGTGGGGAGATTGCTTCTTCCTCTTTCTCTGTCCTACCCCACCCGTGCTCTCTCAAATAAATAAAATCTTAAAAAAAATACCATACTCAAAAATAATCATTGTTAATGGTTCTGTGTATATTCTTCCAAGTTTTTTTTTCTGGCACATATGGCTTTTTAGAAAAATAATAATGTACATATTGTTTTGAATACTTTTCCCCCCTCAAAACACTATACTGTGGTTCTATTTCCATGTCAAAAAATATACCTCTATGCCATCTCTATAAATTGTTTTATTCCTATAGTGGACATTCCAAATATATATATGTGTATGATAAATAAAATATAACATATTTTATAGCTGTATCTATTTAACATATATATGCTAAATATAGTTGACATATTCTAAAATGTGGAAATTCCATATTTTATTCAACATATTATTATAAATAACATTGTGGTTATTTATATTATCATTATATACTATCACATGCCATGCATGGTGATTTTTGCAGACTTTTGGAGGGCAATGTGGATGAAGAAAATTATTACAAAGAACATTTATCATATTTTATAATTTGGGGCACATATTGCTAAATTTTTCTGCAGAAAATTTATATGATGTTTTCCCACTATTAATGTATGAGACTGCTTATTACAACAAGACTGTTTACACTAGAAAATATTAATTTCTTCATTATACAATAAGTACAAATAAATGTTTTCTGTAATATAACTGGGATTAGAAATAAATCTTTCTTAAAATTAGACTTTATTAATGTTTTGATTATGTCATGAGTGAAGCTAAACATCTACATATTGTTAATGTCTTTTTAAAATTTTCTACTTGTATCCTTTACCTATTTTTAAAAGGATTTTTCATATTTTCTTATTTATTAGTATTTTTATATTTTATGAACATTTGCTATGTTAAGATCTCTTTTTACATTTTCACTACTTGACTGTCATTTTTGTTAAGTTTTCATTCTACATCTGAAATACACAAATTTATGATAACTCTTTTTCATTATATCTGCCTCTGTTGAGATGTTGTTTGCCATGTTTTACTGTGGATGAATCTCATCAAACAACTAAGGATTTCAATTGTTCTTGTAAGTTTTCTGATTTCATGGAGAAATGATTCAGTTACAATGAATTCTGTAGGTAATTTGTATTTGGCTTACAAATGTGTTCCCTCAAAAAAGAAAAAAGAATACCCAATTTTCTGAATCCTATTATTCATTAAATTCCTGATCTATTTCTTTCATCAGTTAATTATCAAATGTCTCCAACATGCTGTCTACACTCTCTGGAGTCCAATGTCTGTTCCTATTTCAGGCTACGGTGACCTACTAGGTGAAGAATTTCTGGGCCTTAGCTGTTTTTATCCCACTTGAGCACTCTTCCATGTAAAACTCTATTTTATAGTTGCCCCCCACCCCGGCAGTATAACCCTTTTATAATTTTCCTTTGAAGACTCCTACACAGTCTCCTTCATGACTTCTGTTTGTCCTCACACAATTAAGTTATGCTTTCAACCCCCAGCTTGTCTCTTGTAACAGGGCCATCTTAAATGACAGCATAGGCTCATGTGTGATCCACTACTACCTTTGCGTACTTGATTCTTGGATCTGTAACCTTGACCTATGACTTGGAACTTCTTTGGAGGCCTAATTAATGTTGACTAAAATTAATGAGTGAATAAATGAAAAGGGTAATAACACACATCTTGGGATTAGAACATTCGTGGTTTGTAGTGTTATGGAATTTATTCAACAGCTATTTACTAAGCTTTTATTGTTACTGAGGTTATGGTGATAAATTGTTAATACATGAGTCCTAGGAAAAATCACTTCCCTGGATTTTAAAATAAGATTTATAATGCTTTCTTACATTCTAGGTTTTTTGAGCCTCAAAATATATAATGCATATTAAAGTAATTTGCTTAATTACATATAATGTTATTGTTAAGAGAAAAAAAAAGGTAGAAAAGTATACAACTTTTCCAAAATAATTTGAGAAAAAAAAAAGTTTGGAATGAAGTAGTCAGAGCTGAAAGTTATCAAGAAACCCATCTATCAAATAGCCAGGGTGACATTCAAGCTAGAGAGAAGGCTCTATTAAGGTATGCCACTATATTGCCTTTAGACAGACTATTGGAATGTCTATAATATGATGTGATCTGAATTTAAGACCAGATAAAATAGAATTCTGTTGTCTAGTCTGAGAATGGTCTTGTATGAAAAAACATATATCATTTGGTAAAATCCTCATAATAAAATAAAGGTCACCAGGAAGAATGAAATTCCCTTGATTGCAAAGTTAGAACCTGACTTTCAGCCACTGAGTTCAGAACCTGTCATTATGCACACACACCTAGAGGTTTTGTCTGAAATGGAAGTAGAGGGGGGAGAAATTGCAGTACCAGTAACCATATTGTAGGGGTAACCATAAGACTTCCTCTGAGTTTTATGCATTAAAGATGAATCAAATCAGGAAAGCTTTACTCAAATTGACTAGAAAGAGAAAAAAGAATTCCCAGTGTCTTCAACCCCTTGCATAGTGCAAATTTGGACTCCCATTATGGCTTTGGAAAGACTTTTCCTAAATTTCTCCACACATGGACAAGAATGCTCCTTCTTTTGCGAATCTCTATTCCTGCAACAAGGTGAAGAAAATCAGAGAACAAACATCAAAGAACATCAGAGACAGACAGTATGCGATTCCTGTCTTTTGTTGAATTTTTAGTTTTAATTAATCTTATCACCACTAAAGATGTACTCTCTTTAAAAAAAAGGAAATATTTACTTTTCTGATTACAGAAGGAATAAACTTTAATGATGAAAAATATAGAAACTTACAGAAATTTTAAAGAAACAAGATGAACTCATTAATGGAGAGATCGTTCTAAAAATTTTGATACCTTATTTTTTACATTTTTTCTGGTTTAATAATATGATATAAACATTTTATTTGTAGTAATTTATTCATTTATAATAAAACAATTCATTTTGTATTACCTTTGAATACTTGTTTTGAATACTTAAAGTGTTCTTAATACTGTATGATAGCCTATCCTTGAATGCATTTCAATTTCTTAGATTGAAGTATATGAAATTGGTATGTACCTGAAAGCTGAATATCAGTAATTACATATCACAAACCTAATATATACATAATATATAATCATAGAAAATAACTGAAATTTAACTGTATGGAATTTATCTTTCATCACTGAGTATGTGAGATTTATGTATCTTATGTATAATTTGTTGGGCTTTCAAGGGTTCTATGAAGATAAATTCTGTTTATATTTGGACAAATTGCTCTGAAAACATATTTCTGCTTCAAAAGTATCTCTGGTTTCACAGAATTGTATCATTTAATAAAATTTTATTTTAAATTTAGGTTTGATTCTGCAGATGCTCTGAGACACCTGTATACAGGAAAACGATATAGGAAAAGAAAAGACAATTAACCCTTATCAGTTTCTTATTATGTGCCAGATACTTTCTCTGTACTTGTTTATCAAGTGATTTAATAGCCTTATGATCACATGCTGATTGACAGGGCATAGGATTGCCATATTTAAGAAAAACAGAAAACAGTACAATATGTTAAATTTAAATTTCAAAGAGAAAACAAATACCTTTTTTTTAGTATGAACATGCCACATGCAGTATTGGAGATATAATTGTACCAAGAGTATGCTTTCTTTTTCTAAAATTTAACCAGGCTTACTCTTTTTTATATAGCTACTTAAATAGAAGCAAGTTCAACAGTTTAACCGATATTTCCGTATGGCAATGTGAACCAAGGTCAGCCAGACCTTCTAATTTTTCAGTAGAATCAGAGGTTCATATTCCAACATGATTTTTCCTAATTTTCATATATCCCCAAACAATTAAAAACATTTTAAAATACAGTTTAAAGTGAATAAAACATGTCCACGGGGCCATGTCTGGCCCGTGGACCACCTGTTGGTGGTTGCTGATACATGATATAATAATAGGTCAGTGTTCCTCACACTCCAAAGCATACAAGAGTTATCTGAAGATTTTGTTAAATGCGGATTCTAATTTACTAAGTTTGAGTAGTAGCCTGGAATTCTGTATTACTAACAAATTTCCAGGTGAAACCAGTAGTTGCCTGCTGCTAACCATATTTTGAGTATTAAGAAAAGCATGACTGGAAAGTAATGGAAGGAAAAAAGAAAGAAAATGGAAAAATAGAACAATATCCAACATAGTAAAAGGGGACTCTTGAAAGAATTGGAAGAGGTAAGGCAAAGTTTTCATTCATCTATTCTCGTTCTTCAACTCAAAAAGCTAATCCCCTAACATTAAGAATAAAATCAAAACAAATATAAGGAGCACCTGGGTGGCTCAGTGGGTTAAAGCCTCTGCCTTTGGCTCAGGTCAGGATCCCAGGGTCCTGGGATTGAGCCCTCTCTGCTCAGCAGGGAGCCTGCTTCCTCCTCTCTCTCTCTTGCCTGCCTCTCTGCCTACTTGTGATCTCTGTCTGTCAAATAAATAAATAAAATCTTAAAAAAAAACAAATAAAAATAACATATCTGATTCACTTATTGTATAAAACACTTTAATAAGATGATATTAATTCTTTGGAAGAAACAAAGAAAAAAAGAAAAATCAGCAACTAACACTACAATAATGAGGTGTCAACTATATGCACAGAAATGCATGAACACACATCTGTATATGTAAATATATAGATATATTTTCACAGACTCCCACCACCTTGTGATTCACCTGCCTCTTGGGAAATACATTAAGGTGGATATCCAGAGATAAACATGAAGGTAGAGTTTTAACTGCCTCTGTTGATTCACTGCCCCAATCATGAAAGTACAAATAACCACTATGCCTGTCAGAGTCAGCTATTGGTCACTGAGAAAGGCAAAGATGAGACCAGGGTAATGAAAGAAAGTAGGTAATGGGAAATGCAGAAAGGCAAAGAAATGCCCAGTGTAACTATCTACCGGGGATTAAAGCATCTCTTTATCTTCCTTTTTTTTTTTTTAAAGATTTTATTTATTTATTTGACAGAGATCACAAGCAGGCAGAGAAGCAGGCAGAGAAGAGAGGAGGAAGCAGGCTCCCTGATCAGCAGAGAGTCCGATGCAGGGCTCCATCCCAGGACCCTGGGATCATGACCTGAGCCGAAGGCAGAGGCTTTAACCCACTGAGCCACCCAGGCGCCCCTCTTTATCTTCTTTTTGAGAAAGGAGGAGGTAGAATTAAGAGAGGTGAGGAGAGATGGAGAAAAATGAAAGAGAAAAGAAACTTTAAACATGCTACGCAAAAATGAAGTTTTAGATTGTAGGGAATTGTATAATGCGTTTTATTTCCTAGAATTTAGTATGCCCCTCCAACCTGGACAGGTGTTCGGGAGCTTACTGTGGATGTTGAGAATTCAGCATAGGGACCAACATACACAGCAATGGGAACCTCCACCAAATCAATGAAATAATTACACCCATGCAGTTAAAAACCCTGCTAATTCCAAATAGATATTTTGAGAAGGATTATTCCATATGGTCGTGCTTAAAGTTACATAATATTTTCTTGGCTTAAAATAATCCCACTTAGAAAATTGAAATTATTTATTTCTATTAAAAGAAGCATTTTTAATCCATGTAAACAGTTTGCTAGCAATTTGCCTTTCAAAAATATCAGTTCAAAATAAGGATGAGTTTTGTAAGGCCAATACCTACTGAAATTGTAACAGTACCTGTTAATGACCATTACCATTAAGAAATAGGAAAATCACGACTACTAAGAAAAAAAAAATCACTTAAGTATTACTTTTATCCAGGGTTGTCTAACCCAGAAGTTATATAGTTATATGTATGTATATGTGTGTGTGTGTGTGTGTGTGTGTGTGTGTGTGTGTATACCTTTCATTTACTGTGGATTATGAACTTTGATTTATTCTAACATGATTTTTTTCTTTTATCCTATAAGTTCTGGAATAAAGTGAAGCTTAATTTGCTTAAGCCAGTGGTTCTCAAAGTGTGGTTGGGCATAACAGCGTAATATAAGTTTTTATAAATGCAAGTTACTGGGCTCCATCCCAGACTTATATAAAGAGAAACTCTTTGGTGTGGAATCAAGAAATGTCTATTTAAATGCCTCCAGGGCATTCTCGTGTTCACTAAAGTTTGAGAACCAAAGGCTCACACAATGATTGCATCTTTTTTAAGATTTTTTTTCCCTTCAGCATGTTTCCCAAAACCCCTAACCTTGAGAATTCCCTAGGGGCAGAAGTGACTTGTACCATTTCGGGTGAGCTGATAACTTAGGTAAACTTTCTACCGTTGTGAAGTAATTTTGAATACTGCAACTTTTAGTAGCATTCCTAAATACCAGTGTCTCTACTTCATGCTCCCCAATATGGGTTGTGGGAACAAAATTGTCTTGTGTAAATTTGTAGTTTTTAAAAAAAGTGAAACTCATTTAAGGTTTAGGAACATTTTGTATGCAGAATTTGTTTATAAATAGCAACTCAAAAATGTCTGTATGCGTTACATAAAATATAAACCGGTTATACTAGTACTTCATTGAAACTATGGTTATTGTAATTTGTATTATTATAAATCTGATCCTTGAATTACATTCAGAACTATCATACAATAAGTGAATTGAGTCAGAATTTTGCAGTATCTTGATTACCTATAGTTAAGGAATGGACTGGTTTATTTAAGATTGGCTTTAGGAGAATTAACTCACCAAATTGGGATTAGCACTCAGCATTACTCTAATGACCAATCCCACCCACTACAAAAGTGAATCTTCCAGGGGCACCTGGGTGGCTCAATGGGTTAAGCCTCTGCCTTAGGCTCATGTCATGATCCCAGGGTCCTGGGATGAAGCCCTGCATCTGGCTCTCTTCTCAGCAGGGAGTCTGCTTCTCCCGCCCCACCTGCCTGCCTCTCTGCCTACTTGTGATCTCTGTCTGCCAAATAAATAAATAAAATCTAAAAAAAAAGTGGGTCTCCCATTGTTGGTAACAGATGCAGTTGGTAAAGTATCTCTGGTTATGTATATAAGGCAAGAAAAGATCACTGGAATAAGGTTATGCAAAAAGGCAAATGTTAGTGACTTGAGAAAAATGCATCTGGCTTCTTCTCAAGGTGTATAATTAGAGCCTCTTAGAGAAAAGTCTGAAGAGGTTTCGAACTACAAATACGTGCACATTTCCCCCCTTGTTTGACCTCACTATTAGGTAATTAGGCCAAGGGTATTAAATTTTGCTCTACTTACTTTTTTTTTAAAGTTTATTTATTTTAATAATCTCTACACCCCAGGTGGGGCTCAAGCTCATGACCCCAAGATCAAGAATCACATGCTCTTCCAACTGAACCAGCCAGACATGCCTGCTTCTTGTTACTTTAAACACATTTTTCTTACCTGGCATCAGTGCATGTAGAGATGATTAAAATATTCCTGGGGATGTTCCAATTGCTTGCAATCCCTTCAAGAAAGGACACTGTTTTGATAGATACACATTTAATATTTATTTGAAATCACACAATTATTTAAATTTGGTGCGTGGCATTATTTAGAATTATAGTACTTACTAATTTGATGTAAAACTTACATAAGATTTACAATATTCACATTGTGGCATGTATTACATTTATGCTAATAAACTCATTACGAATTGCTGATGCAGACAACAAAAATGTATTCAGTAAGGATACTTCAGAATATATTTTTGTTAATTAGGATAGAATCATTTATTAAATTCCTATTATTTTTCAAACAATTTGGTGTAATTTAGAAATTAATTGAATGTGACAATAAGCTTAAGAGTGTTGTTCATCAACAACTACAGTTCTGACACTGCTCCATAAGGCCACGTTCTTGTTTGTTTTATTTAGTGAGATTGGGAGGTACAGACCTGTCAGTTAATTAAACTTGTAACACAAATATGAAATATTATACCTGTTAAGTTATTGCCAATCATTATTTAATAATAGAAATAATAAAGCAAGAATTAGATTATGGTTATTGATATAATTAAATGTTATAAATTAATCAAAGTCATTAATCAATTACACTAGTCTTTCAGACGTCAAGTGTGAAGCATTTTATGAAATAGGCATCTCACATATTCTAGTATATGTTAGATCAAGAATATGTGTTTAAACTTGTGGTCAAAAAGTTGAAGTTGTTAAAAGCCAAATTTTGTAGGGGATGTTGCATAAATGGGCTTCAGAGCAAAGTCCTTAGAATTGTAGAGTATCTAGCCCCCAGGAATTATGAAACCTTAAAATACCACACTCTTTACATTTGAGATTACCACCACTCTTTAGCAAATTGCTGTATGGTGATGGATATATAAGTAAGATGAACCATCAGTATTTAAGGATGAAAGTGAAAATGGTGAGGAAATATTAAAAATACTGGGCATAAAGTACTGTGTGGAATTCACCCTGACTTTAAAATCAGCCCCAGATAAATACGTCAATGGATACGAAATACTACAGCAACCTTTCATCTAGCCAAGTAATGAGATTGCTGCTCAAGATAAAGTAAACCCATGGACAATTTCTAAACTTTGTCTTTCTCTAAGCCTAAGATTTTTCTTCCTGGAACTTAAGTAACTTTGGAAAATAAAATATCCTTGTGAAAAAAAAATAATTTTCTCTTCTTCAAGCACAGACATGTTCCCAAACCCTGAGTAAATTTCTCTAGAGCTAGAATCACTTGGATTTAACCATGTAGGTTCAGCCCTGCCCCACTGCACTGACTGTCCTGATTCTTGTTTTTTGTGTTTTTTTTTCATTTTTGTAGTATTTCATTTTTTTCTTCTAAGATATTATTTAAATTCAAAGTGGTTAACCTCTAGGGTAGTATTAGTTTCAGGAGTAGAATTTGGTGATTCATCACTTTCATATAATACCCAGTGCTCATCACAGTAAGTGCCCTTCTTAATGTCCATCACCCATTTAGCCTAGCCTTCATCCACTTCCCCTCTAGTGACCCTCAGTTTGTTTTATATTGTCAAGAATCTTTTATGGTTTGCCTCTATCACTGTTTTTTTTTTTTTTTTAAGATTTTATTTGTTTACTTGACAGACAGACAGAGATTGCAAGTAGGCAGAGAGGCAGGCGGGGCGGGGGTAGAAGCAGGCTCACTGCTGAGCAGAGAACCTGATGCGGGGCTTGATCCCAGGACCCTGGGATCATGACCTGAGCCGAAGAGAGAGGCTTTAACTCACAGAGCCACCCAGGCACCCCTCTCTCTGTTTTTATCTTATTTTATTTTTCCTTCCCTTCCCCTATGTTCATCTTCTTTGTTTCTTAAACTCCACATAAGAGTAAAATTGTATGGTATTTGTCTTTCTCTGACTGACTTATTTCAGTTACCATAATTCTCTCTAGCTCCAACCACATCACTGCAAATGACAAGATTTCATTTCATTTTGATGGCTGAGTAATATTCCATCACACACACACACACACACACACACACAACTTCTGCTTTATCCATTCATCAGCCGATGGACATCGGGCTCTTTTCATAATTTGGCTTTTTTTGAAAATGCTGTTATAAACATCAGGGTGCATGAGTCCCTTTGAATCCGTATTTTTGTATCCTTTGGATAAATATGTAGTAGTGCAATTGCTGGGTCACATAATAGCTCTATTTTAAACTTTCTGAAGAACCTCCATAATATTTCCCAGAGTGGCTACACCAGTTTGCACCATTCCCATCAACAGTGTTAAAGGATTCCCCTTTCTTCACATCCTCCCCAACATCTGTTGTTTCCTGACTTGTTAATTTTAGCCATTCTGACAGGTGTGAGGTGATATCTCATTGTGGTTTTGGTTTGACTTGTATTTCCCTGATGATGAGTGACGTTGAGCATTGTTTTCTTGTGTCTGTTTGCCATTGTCTTCTTTGGCGAACTGTCTGTTCATGTGTTCTGCCCATTTTTTAAAATTAATTTCTTTTCAGCGTAACAGAATTCATTGTTTATGCACCACACCCAGTGCTCCATGCCATATGTGCCCTCCAAAATACCAACCACCTGGCTCCCCCAACCTCCCACCCCCGCCCCTTCAAAACCCTCAAATTGTTTTTCAGAGTCTATAGTCTCTCATGGTTCATCTCCCCCTCCAATTTCCCTCAACTCCCTTCTCCTCTCCATTTCCCCATGTCCTCCGTGTTATTTGTTATGCTCCGCAAATAAGTGAAACCATATTGACTCTCTGCTTGACTTATTTCACTCAGCATAATCTCTTCCAGTCCCGTCCATGTTGCTACAAAAGTTGGGTATTCATCCTTTCTGATGGAGGCATAATACTCCATAGTATATATAGACCACATCTGCCTTATCCGTTCATCCGTTGAAGGGCATCTTGATTCCTTCCACAGTTTGGCGACCATGGTCATTGCTGCTATAAACATTGGGGTACAGATGGCCCTTCTTTTCACTACATCTGTATCTTTGGGGTAAATACCCAGTAGTGCAATTGCAGGGTCATAGGGAAGCTCATTTCTTTCTTTTTTCTTTTTTTTTTAAAGATTTCATTTATTTATTTGTCAGAGAGAGAGCGAGCGAGCACAGGCAGACAGAGTGGCAAGCAGAGGCAGAGCAAGAAGCAGGCTCCATGCCAAGCAAGGAGCCCGATGTGGGACGAGATCCCAGGACGCTGGGATCATGACCTGAGCCGAAGGCAGCTGCTTAACCAACTGAGTCACCCAGGCGTCCCGGGAAGCTCATTTCTTAACTGGATTATTTATTTTGGGGTGTTGAGTTTGATAAGTTCTTTATGGAATTTGGATATTAACCCTCTGTCTGATATGTCATTTCCTAATGCTTTTTCCCATTCGGTAAGCTGCCTTTTAGTTTTAGTTTAGTTTGTTTTCTTCACTATTCAGAAGCTTTTTATCTTGATGAAGTCCCAATAATTCATTTTTGCTATTGTTTTTCTTGCCTCTGGAGACATGACTAGTAAGAAGGTGATACAGGCAAGGTCAGATAGATTACTGACTGTATTCTCCTCTAGGATTTTGATGGTTTCCTGTCTCACATGGAGGTCTTATGTGAGTTTGAATGTACTTTTGTCTATGGTGTCAGAAAGTGATCCAGTTTCATTGTTCTGCATATTGCTGTTCAATTTTCCCAACACCATTTGCTGAAAAGACTGTCCTTTTCCTTCCTTGTCTCAGATTAGCTGACCATAGAGGGTCCATTTCTGGGTTCTCTATACTATGCCATTAATCTATGAGTGTGTTTTTTATGCCAGTGCCATACTGTCTTGATGATTATAACTTTGCAATATTAGCTTAAAGTCCTGAATTATGATGCTTCCAGCTTGGGTTTTCTTTTTCAACATTACTTTGGCTATTCAGGGTCTTTTCTGGTTCCATACAAATTTTAGAAATGTTTGCTCTAGCTCTGTGAAAGATGCTGGTGTTATTTTGAAAGGGATTGCATTGAATGTGTAGATTGTTTAGGGTATTATAGATATTTTAACAATATTTGTTCTTCCAATCCATGAATATGGAACATTTTTTCCATTTCTTTGTGCCTTCTTCAATTTCTTTTATAAGTATTGTATCATTTTCAGAATACAGATCTTTTACCTCTTTGGTTAGGTTTATTCCTAGGTATCTTATGGGTTTTAGTGCAATTGTAAATGGGACCGATTCCTTGATTTCTCTTTCTGCTGCTTCATTATTGAAGTAGAGAAATGCAACAGATTTCTGTACCCTGATTTTATATCCTGTGACATTGCTGAATTCCTGTCTCAGTTCTACCAATTTTTGTTGGAGTTTTTGGGTTTTCTACATAAAGTATTATATCATCTGGGAAGATGAAAGTTTGATTTCTTCCTAGCTGAATTGGATGCTTTTTATTTCTTTCTGTTGTCTGCTGAAGTTAGGACTTCCAGTACTATGTTAAACAAGAGTGGTTAGAGAGAACATCCCCATCATGTTCCTGAACCTTGGGAAAAGCTCTCAGATTTTCTGCATAGAAGATTATAATAGCTGTGGGTCTGTTGTATATCGCCTTTATAGTGTTGCAGTATGTTCCTTCTATCCCTATGTTCTTTCTATCAAGAAAGGATGCTGTATTTTGTCAAATGCTTTTTCTGCATCTATTGAGAGGTTCATATGATTCTTATCCTTCCTTTTGTTAATGTGGTATATCATGTTGATTGAATTGTGGATATTGAACCACCCTGTCAGCCCAGAAATAAATCCCACTTGATCATGGTGAAGAATCCTTTTAATATGCTATTGGATTTGATTAGCTCGTATCTTGAAATTTTTTGCATCCATATTCATAAGGGATATTGGTCTGCAATTCTTTTTAGTGGAGTGTTTGGTTTTGGAATCAAGGTAATGCTGGCCTCATGGAATGAATTTGGAAGGTTTTTTCCATTCTTATTTTTTTTGGGAAAGTTTCCAAAGATTAGGTATTAATTCTTCTTTAAGTGTTTGGTAGAAAAATCCCCTGGGAAGCCGTCCAGCCCTAGACTCTTGTTTGTTGGGAGATTTTCGATTATGGATTCAATTTTTTGCTAGATATGGGTATGTTTAAATTTTCTATTTCTTCCTGTTTCAGTTTTGCAAGTGTACATGTTTGTAGGATTTTATCCATTTCTTCCAGATTGCCCAAATTGTTGGCATATAATTGCTCAGAATATTCTGTTATAATTGTTTTTACTTCTTTGGTACTGGTTATGATAGCTCCTCTTTCATTCATGATTTTATTTATTTGGGTCCTTTCTCTATCTCTTTTTGGTATTTCTGGTTAGGGGTTTATAAATTTTGTTAATTCTTTCAAAGAACAAGCTCTTAGTTTCGTTGTTCTGTTCAACTGTTTTTTTTTTAATTATTATTATGTCTATGTCAGTGATTTCTGCTCTAATCTTAATTATTTCCCTTCTTCTTTTGGTTTTTAAGCTTTATTTGCTGTTCTTTTTCTAGCTCCCTTAGGTGTAAAGTTAGTTTGTGTATTTGAGATTTTTCTTGCTCCTGAGGAAGGCCTGTATTGCTATATACTTCCCTCTTATGTCTGTCTTTGTTGTGTCCCAAAGATTTTGGTGTCCTGTTCATTTTCATTTGCTTCTGTGTATTTTTTATTTCTTCTTTAATTTCCTGGTTAACCCATTCATTCCTTAGCAGGATGTTCTTTAACTCCACGTGTTTGTGGTTTTTCTAAATTTTTTTCTTGTGGTTGACTTCAAGTTTCATAGCCCTGTGGTCTAAATATACATGGTATAATCTATCCTTTTGTACAGTTGAGGTCTGATTTGTGACCTAATATGTGATCTATTCTGGAGCATGTCCCATGTGCACTCAAAAAGAATGTGTATTCTGCTGCTTTAGGATGAAATGCTCTGAATATATTTGTTAAGTCCATCTGATCCAGTGTATCATCCAAAGCTATTGTTTCCTTATTGATCTTCTGCTTCAATGACCTGACGTGATTCTTATTTGAGATATTTGAGGGTCTATGCAGGCACTTATCTAATAAAGTCAGGGTATTTGATTCAATTGTGATTTGATTCTCAGCTGGTACCCTATTCTGATAACTGAGGTTCTGCCACTTTTTGCTGCTACTAAATTCCTTTGCCCCTCTTAGGATCTTAGTCTTCTAGTCACAATCTCTTTGCTCACTTCAGTGTTTAATTTGCCTTAATGTTTTTCTTTTTATGATTGAAATATTATTTTCCTCTTTTCATGCTCCTCTTTCCCCCAGTTCTCACCTTCCTTTACTATTCAGAACCTAACCCAGAGTTTAAGTCCCTGCCACCTGCCATAAGACAAACTGGGTGCAATTTCTTACTTTGCTGCCCAGACTTCTGGTACTAATTGACTCTTTATTCTCCAGAACTATGAGTCACTTATCTATTGGGATACTTCATTCTCCCATGTAGATTGCTTGGCTGGGCCATCGGTTGAAGTATGTGACTGTCTAATATTCAAGCAGATGAGAAATGAAAGTGTTTTAAAGCAAGAAAGAAGGAGAAGGCACAGCTGTGTTCACTACACAGGGTCTCAGATGAGGGCATATTATGCACACATACCATGTTAATTAAGGCACATTCTTGTTAATACCATCCACTGTGTGAGTAGACTAGACTAAATTAGAAACTGTGGAGAGATACAAAAGTATATAATTTCCATCTTTTAGGATATGTATTCTAGCTATGGAAGCAGAACAAAGGTGTGAAACATAAGAATGCTTAAAAGATAGCTTTAACAATAAGAATTGAATTGCCTCCTATTAAAAAAAAAAGTTGCACAAACATTTTTGGCAATTGATGCAGGGTGACAGTGGGAATGGGAAGTGGGATAGAATGTCTGAAATATAACCAGACGTGCAATCATTTTCTATTTTGCAACTGGTGGTGTTCCATGTTCACTGCTTTACTTGTAGAGTTAAGAGATAACGGTTTCTTTGCTTTTCCCATATGTGGCATCTCTATTTCTAGCACTACACTCTTGTGAAAGGTAAGAGTGATATTATCACTGAGTAGATTGCACATGCTTGATATGTAAACACACCAGCAATCAAAACACCCAAGGCTGACACTAACTCTTCAGTGGGTAATACTTTCAGCATTTTAAATCTGTTTTGTAATTCAAACATTATCAGTCTAAACTATAGGAAGAAAACATTGCATAAATCTTCTCATTCTGAGACCTTAGAAACTAAATACTTCTTAAATGGTAATACAGTTTTCTAAATACTGATGACATATGTTGCTTAAAAGACATAACTAGGTTATAGCAACATCTGCAGAAGCAAAGTGAAAGCCATCAGTATATGTCAACAGCACTAGCAATACCTCCCCAAAACCAGGTGCATCAATTAATGAGCATTCTGTAAAAGCACCATTACATTTTCAAAAATGGGGATGTCTGAATGTCTGCTACAATAAAAAAGGAATACCAGAGAACACAGCCCTCAACATTTTAGTATGATAAATTCATTAGGAAGAAAAGTTTTGTGCATATTTCCATAAGGGAAGCCTCTGGGAGCCTATAAACAAAAAGCAGAGAGAGGGAAGAGCAAATCTCTTGGGAATAACATTACCATAATTGAGCACTTAAATGCATAAGAAACAAATTGAGACCACTTAAGTAAATAAGGAGAAAGCTATGCAAAGACAGCATCAAGATGCTGCAATTGATCTTTAACTGCTACCACCCCTGGAATTAAGTAAGTCTGACACCTCTAAGAACTAGTTTCTGAGCATTGAGCTAAATGGTTATGTGCCTGTGCTTCTGCAGTGACAGCTTGGATTTGAACCCAAGCACTAACAGCTGGCAGATGTATGATGCTGGGCAAGGCTCCTATTTTCTTCAAGACTCAGTTTCCTTATCTATAAATAGGACAAAATAATAACACTGTGTAATAGAGTGTTGTGATTTTAAAATGAGATGAAGTGTTTACCATGATGCGTGGTTCATAATAAATTCTCTATATTTTATTATATTTATTACTATTATTATTATTATTATTTCTGCTACTACTACTAGTACTACTACTACTACTATCACCAGGTATAATGGGACATGTAAACTTCAAATACAAACTTATATAAGTAGGTGCAAAAGATTGGATTTGTAGCTAATAGAATTTTTCTTTCTTTAAAAATAAATCAACTCACAAGATAAATATTGAATTAAGACTATTTGGATCTCTACTAAATTTTTACTTTCCTTATGTAAAATTGAAAGGAAATGGACCAATTTGGATTATAAATCTTGTAATATTATAACCAAGAAGGGAAAATTAAGAAGGTGAACTTTTGCAAATGGATTTATGAACTGTAACTGACTACTCCAAAGTATAGCATGAGTATTGGTTAATATAACTGGATATTTGGACACAAATTATTAGACTGAATGGTGCATCACCCTTCTACAAAGCAGTTTGATCTAGTTAAGAAAAGTGATTATAGATACTTGAATATGATATTTTTGTATTGTGTTATTTATAAAATAATTTTGGGAAAGTTTTTATTAAAGTGCCAATTATGTATAATAAGGCCATAAATCTTCAGTTTGCAGGCTGGCGATTTTTTATAAAGTGAAAACACCAGGGTAACCAGTGCCAACATCATGGTTAGAACATTACCAGCACCTGAGACGCCTCTCCTGTTTCTGTTCTGCAATCATTACAAATCTTCAGGGTGCCATATTCTGACTTATATCACCATAGATAAATTTCAACTGATTTTGTACTTTTTACACATGAAAGAAAGCATGTAGGATGTGCTATTTTCGGGGGGGGGGGTTCTTTTGCTGAGCATGAGTCTATGACATGTGTATATTATTGCTTGAAATAGCAGTTTTTTTTTTCTATTTCATGGCTGTATACTAGTTTATTACATGAATGTATTATATAACATGTATTTCTTGTGATATTATGGATGGTCGTTATTTCCAGTTTTTAGATACTGTGAATTGTGCTTAATGAATATTCTTGTACATGTCTATGCTACATGTAAATTGCCTGATCTTGGGTATGCAAATATTTAGTTATTGAAGTTACTATCAACAGTTTTATACACTTATTCTGATTTACAGCACCATTAAAAATGTATGAGACCATTGTTGCTCCATTTAAGTGCCCCAAATTGATATTGTGAGTTTCTTTAAGTTGTAACCATTCTGGTGGATATGTAGCAGTATCTCATTGTGGTTTTAATTTGTGTTTCCTAATGAGTCATAATACCAAGCACTTTTTTGTATACTTATTGGTCATTTGGATATCTTTTGTGAAAAATCTGCTCTAGTTTTTCACTCTTTTTTTTTTTAAAGAAGTTTGCTGTTTGCTCATTAATTTGTAGGATTTATTGAATAAAATTCTTCGATGGCCATATGTATGACAAACATTTTCTCCTTTTTTGGGATTTGTCTTTTGAATTTCTCAAAAGTATCTTTTATTTTATTTTTTTTTTATACATTACATCTTTTTACTTTATTAGAATTTAAATTTATATTGACTATTTGATATCTTTTTCTTTCCCTTGTTGGATTGGAATCCATTTATTCAGATAAAATACAGCCATATCTAGTCTGAAAATAACACAACCTTCAATAATAATGACTTGGATGGATAGTTACACATTGATATTTTTATATACAGCTCTGAAATATGATGCACCCATCAAAAGTGTACAGATTTAGTATAGCCACATTGCACAACTATTACCACAATAAATTTTAGATAATCATCGTCATCCTCCAAACAAAAACATATACCCAATAGCAGTCATTTCCCATTTCCTGATAGACCTTCTACCATGTGGTAAAATAATCAACTTTGTATCTATTTATTTTCCTACCATTTGCCTAA
>PISX010009291.1:0-76619 GCA_004024625.1 Mellivora capensis
CATAGGGAAGCTCTATTTTTAACTTCTTGAGGAACCTCCACACTGTTCTCCAGAGTGGCTGCACCAACTTGCATTCCCACCAACAGTGTAAGAGGGTTCCCCTTTCTCCACATCCTCTCCAACACACGTTGTTTCCTGTCTTGCTGATTTTGGCCATTCTAACTGGTGTGAGGTGGCATCTCAATGTGGTTTTAATTTGTATCTCCCTGATGGCCAGTGATGATGAACATTTTTTCATGTGTCTGATAGCCATTTGTATGTCTTCATTGGAGAAGTGTCTGTTCATATCTTCTGCCCAGACACTACAATGTTTTAACTCCTCTTAACAGCAAAAACCTTAGGGGCGCCTGGGTGGCTCAGTCGGTTAAGCATATGCCTTCGGCTCAGGTCATGATCCCAGGGTCCCGGGACTGAGTCCCGCATCGGCCTCCCTGCTCAGCCGGAAGTCCGCTTCTCCCTCTGCCCCTTTTCCCTGCCTATGCTCTCATTCTCTCTCTCTTCGACAAATAAATGAATAAATTATTTTAAAAATATATCTTTTTAAAGGTCTTCAGGAAACAAGGGTAGTTTGGGATAGAATTCTTTCATTCTTTCATTCCCACACCAGTAGGAAACCTATTTTTTGGTCCAAAGGCTCTCTAATCCTGAGTTTGGTGGTTTCTGCTCACTATCAGGAGATGGCATCAGGCCTTCAGCGGTGGGGTGCGGGTCGAGACAGAAAGTGGATGATACTCCATGAAGAGAATTTTTTGGATACCATTTTTAGGTAACTTTTTTCTTTAACCACAGAATATAAAAGTATTTGTTCGCAGAGGATGTGTACATTGTATTAGACATGAGTATTTGGACTATTTCGGGGAAACTGAGATTTATTTAATCCAGGTCGGCTGGTTAGGGTTCTGTGGACAGAGAAGTAATCACCACCCATATCTTAGCAAATTAATGTTTTCCCAAATCATTTGAAATCCGGAGGGGCATTCATTTCACGAGCACGTGTATTTAAGTATTCCTTAAAGCTCCAGTTCACGAACACAGAAGCAGCTTCTTTGAGGTACTGAAATTTCCTAAGTTCCCCAGCCTTCTTTCAGTTTGTCCTTGATTGTGTGGGAATTTGTGGGCCTTGATCACAGAAAGTCAGCCTCTAAAAGAGGAAGACTGCTTTAATGTCGCTACCATAACGCTCCTTTTAGACTACAGAAATGAAGTGCATCACTGGGGCCTTCTCGCCCCTATTTTAGGTGTGTTTCCAAGGAGTAGGCTGGTTGTCATGGCTTGGAAGAACTTAACTGTCAGGATGCAGTCATACTAGAGGGAGGCACAGGCCATCTGTCCCTCAGGGAGAGGTCTTGAGGAAATAAATAGCCTCCTGGCCAGAATGTTTCAGATGTTTCTCTGCTTAAAGCAGAACTCAAGGTCAGACCATTTCTCAGGGCCCTCTTGTAGAATTCTCAGCTTCCAGAACTGAGGTTCGGTGTTTCAGGTCAACATATGGAAAGGTAGCGTGTTGTCTTTAGGCTTCTTTCCTCAGTTGTACTAGTCAGGAAGTGGCTGCACAGAGGGGCTAATTCCCTGCCCCCGTCTTCTCAGCATCCTTGTCTTTCTGTTCCCTGTTCATTCTCCATCCCCACCATTCTACTTGCAAGGAGGATGAACTCTGCCAGTCATCTCTGAACACCGTAAGGTTCGAGTTCTGGAATGCAGGCATAAAAGCAGTTTGCATTTATTATTTTTGTCCAGAGTTTCTCTGTCAGTGGCAGTGGCAAGGCCTGCTTGAGAATTCTTCCCTACCCTGGGGTCCCCGAGTGGCTTTCATGATTAGCACAGAGGACTCTTGGAATGGACACAGCACCTGTCCAGCGAGGCAGGCCCAGTTCTGTGGGTCAGGAAACAGCAATCCAGTCAGATTCCCTGTCCTCTCATTCCTGGGAATGCCACAGCCCTCCCCACGGCAGCTGAGAGCAAAGCCCTTGGGAGTCGGCTCCTGCCAGCCCACACCCCCTGTCCCAGGCCTCTTATTCATCAGCGTGCTTCTCTAGTACCCCACAAAGTGTGATGCGCCAGACCCGGGCAGATGCGTCATAAAGGGGAGACTTTGCCCCGTGGATAAAAAGGCATGTGTTCTTGCCCACGTTTTGCTATTTGCTGAGTTTTCAAAAACTTCCCAACCACACCCCTCGGTCTTTGTTTGAGTTCAAAGGGAGGCATGTGTGCTAACAGGATGTTTCTGGGCTCAGTCCCCATTGCATGCAGGAGGCCGACTTCGGGAGGTCCACTGGACACACTTTGAGCCCAGTGCCCAGGCCACTGGCCTCTGCGAGTGTCCCATCTCCTGTCCCATCTCTGGGTTACAGAGACGATTAAGACCAGTTTCTGCCCTCAAAGAGTCGTTTCATGAGTCTTTCCCTGTTCGTGTGGAAATACAGTTTGAGAGATGAGGTTAGGCTTCAAGTACCACCCCCACCCCACCCCACCCCAAAAAAAACCCCACAGGCTGACGTTCTTTTTCTGGAGCAGGAATCTGACCAGGAACGCTGTCAGGGGCGGCAAAATGCTGCAGGCTAGTTCTTGCCGGCCTGGGTCTTAAGGGTCCCAAATCCTATTTCATGTGCTGGTGGGGGTAGCCCTCTCGCCCCCCTCTGCTTTTAAGCACTTCTGGCCAATACAGTACCCTGGTTTAAAGGGAGAAAAAAATGAAAGCCTGCTATCCGCCCAAATACCCCCTTTCTTAATGTTTTTGTCTTAAACCAATCGCATCTCCTTAGCTGACCCAAAATCCGGATCCCCCATTCCCGTGCAGCACCCTCCCACCCCCAGCTCAGTAAACCAGCAGAGGAGCTAAGCCCCAATCATCACCTTCTCCAGGAAAACAAACAAAACAAAAACAGCCGGAAGGAGGGCGGGGCGGACTGAGGGGGGGGCGCCGTAGGGATGCCTCCAGCTGGAGTCTGGAAGGGGGCTGCGCTGCCGGGCCCCTCGGCGGGCGTGCGTGTGCGCGTGCGCCCGCGAGCACACACGTGCCGCCCGCAGCGCCTCCGCCCCCGCCCGTCAGTGTCGCCGGGAATCGCTAATACGCGCGTCGCCATGGCGACCGGGGAGCGGCGGAGCTAAAAGCGGCAGCCTCCGCCGGCCCGCCTCCCCCGCCGCAGCCCACCCTGCGCCGCGCGGTTTCTCTTTGTCTCACTCGCTCGCCGCCGGCCCCCCCCCCTTCCTCCTCCCCGCCCATCCCTCCCTCTTCCTCCTCCTCCGTCCCCCGCCTCCCGGCCTTTGTCGCCGCGGCCCCCACGCGCCCGCAGCAGGTGCCGGGAACCCGGGGCTGGGCCCGCCTTGGGGCCCTTAAGGCCTCCCCTGAAGCTAGTCTTTTAAAGAGAAGATTAGAACAGGAGCTGCTCTTCCTCACCTGGACGCCCGACCCCTGGCTCACTGCCCCTCTGGCTGCGGCCGCCCGTGGCCACCCTCTCACCCTCTCGCAGGACCAGACCGGGACGTCCGGGCTGCCCACCGGGCCCTCCTCCCCTACCCCCCACCCCCGGTGACTGGGCGCTGGACGTCCTGCAGACTCACTCCTTCGGGGCCTCAGAGGACTGGTCAACTGCAGGAGTTCCTCATCTAGATGGGGTTGCTGGCCCCAGATCAGAATGGCCAGGGCTTGAGCTCTTTGGTGGGGGGCTGTGGAGTTGCTGTGTAAGCAGAATGCACCGTGCTCCTGTTAGCATCCAGGGTGACCTCTAATGAAGGGTGGCTGCAGTAGTGAGCCCCAACCCATACACCCTTCTGTTACCCATCTTTGTCCTCCGGCAATGAAGCAGCTCTAATGGGTGGCCAGCTTAAAATGGCAGATTGTCTTAGTTCCTAGCTGATGCCCGCTTCTTTACGACAACAACAGAAAAAGGGAGGGAGGGAGGAAGAAAGGAAGGAGGGAGAGAGAGAAAGAGAGGGGGAGAGAGGGAGTGAGGAGAGAGAGGGAGAGAGGAAGGAAGGAAGGAAGGAAAGGGGAGCGAGGGAGGGAGAAAGAAAAGGGAAAGAGAGGAAGGGAGGGAGGGAGGGAAAGAAGAAAGACGTTTGTGGCACACCATGGTCTAATTAGATTTTTTTTAAAATGTATTCTAAATACTAGCTCTACCTATCCAGCACATAGTTAAGCATTTGGCTTACCTGTACGTTTTGGAATGATCTCTTCCATCTTCTGAAGGTCAACACTGATTAACAGGAACCTCAGCCCACTCTTGGCATGGCCAAGAGTCAGTAGCTCTCTCAGTGGCCTCCCATTTCCATAACATTCAGTGGACCCACTGGCATCATTCCTTCCTACCTCAGCAATGAAAGGTCTGCCTTTGAAGGGGTATGGTTTGGGTTTCCGCTTTAGAGTCACCCCCTGATAAATGAATTTATCATATATATTCACACAGAACAATGTCTAGACTGCTACACAGTTGTGGGACGGTGGGTGCTTGCAGGGAAGGGAGCTAAGAGGCTAGAGGAGAAGGTGGAAGGAAAATAGATTTCCCTATAGGCACCTTGTACCTGCGCATGTTATCCCATTGCATTTACTGTTGACTTTTTAAAAGATGAAGTTGAAATTTAGTATCACTCAAGAACATGTCCCCCTAATTCCCCACCACCACCACCAAAGTAGATCTGTGTGATTCCATAGCATTCTGTACTTTTTGTGTTCAGAGCTCTTCCCGGAATTCTGGCTCAACAGCGGTGAGTGTGTAAGTCGTGTTTACGTAAGTGTCCACGCCGGACTCTTGGCTCCGTGAGGGCAGAAGCAAGGTCTACCTTACACAGCGCCATGTCCTCAAGGGCTGGCTGGCATTCAGCACTTAGTGTGTATCTGTTGATTCCAGAGATGAGGAGACGTGGACAGGAGGGTAATGACCCAGTGATGGGGCTCGGGAGTCAGGAGGGGTACCCATCTCCACGGTCCTCCTCTAAGCTCAGTGACCCTCCAGAGGCTCAACCCCTCTGGTACCGAAGTCTTCTAGGACATGGCTCCAAATAATTTTCGTGTCACTATTCTGTGTTTGCAATGCATGACAGTAAGAAGCTTGATTAATCAGTTACCTTGTGTATAAGGGAATGCTGCCACTTCCCAGAGCAGTTCCCAAGCAGCTGATTGGAACTGTTGTCTGTATCGAGAGCTCTTCTCCCCATCATTGCCAGGGAGGGAGACACTCCAGAGTTCTGCAGTGCCAGGCGCATAGGAAACCACCTGAGCCTTTATTTTTTTTTTTTTAAGATTTTATTTATTTGACAGAGCGGGAGCACAAGCAGGGGAAGCAGCAGGCAGAGGGATAAGCAGGCTCCCCCTTGAGGTGGGAGCCCAATGTGGGGCTTGATCCCAGGCGCCCCTCCCTGAGGTTTAAAGCACCAAGGTCCAGGGGCCACACCCAGACCAAGCCAGTCGGCCTCTAGGAGGGGAGCCTGACCCCTGTGGGGGCCCGTGTTCTGCAGATGCTTCTCTGATAATCCTGGTGTACGGTCAAGGTTAAGAATCATCGCTCCATGGGCTTCCCAGAGCGAGTGGGGACACTTACGCACACCAAACCCAGAGATTTTATTTCAGCCTTAAAGCTGATGCTAATGCACTTTAGGCTGGACAAAGAGATTACTTGCTTTAGCCCACCTCAGATTGGCTTGGCGCAGCTCACAGAACCTCTCCCTGCTTTGCCTCAAAAAGCCTGCAGGTCCCCTTCCATGACAGTTGTTTAAAACAAATATGTAACCATCTAATCAGGGCACGAACCATTTTTCAGACTTGCCTGGGCAGCAGTGACCTAAATATTACTCAGGGTGTCTGACTTCCAGCCCCAGAGGAAGAGTGTACTTGGTCTGATTGTTTTCATGCTAATGAACTTGAGCCAGTAATTCACAGTCCCCATCTGAACAGCTGCAGTCATTGGACGCTATGAAATAGTTCTTTAGACAGAAAGCAGTGGTATGGAGTTACTATGGAATTAGTCACTTGTCAGCAGAATGAGTTACACACTCAGTCTAATTTGTGGTGCCATCTTTTTAATTGTTAGGAGATAGAAACTGAAGGGGTCGGCGGAAACACCTCAGCCCTTTCATACCAGCCATGGTGAATCTGGAAAGTGTGACTAACCCATTAATGAGCCAACAGGTGTAGTGGTGGGCTGTTCAGCCCTCTCTCCCAGGTAACCCTGCGGGCAGTAAATAAGGGCAGTATTAGAAGCCACTAATGCTGTACACACACAGCAGGGAACTCTCCATCCACTGCCCTCCAAGACATTAGCTGCAATTGACTTTCTCCTAGAAGCGTGCCTGCACTCAAGGTCAAGGCAAATTTGGTTTGCAGCCCCTCCCCACCCCACCCCCCCACCCCCTGGGGCTCTTAAGTTAGCAATGATGGAAAGAATTGGAGCTCTTCATGGCAGGCAAGAAGAGCACAGATGTGGTCTCCTTTCCAGCCGGCATGCTCCAGCCAGGATCCAAACAACCCATTTCTGGGAACTTAAAAAGTAGGAGAGCAGTCAGATAGACTGGAAACCCCATGGGGCCTTTGATGTGTCTACCAGCAGCAGCATGGTGAGTGGTTTCTGTGATGTGGGATTCCTGAGCAAAAGGACTGGACCACCGCCACTGGTTCCTCTCTCATTAGAGGGCCAGAAATAGATGCCCCATCCCAGGAAAAGGGAAATAAGGCTGCATGGAATGTTTCATCTGTTGGAATATTGTTCTGTGCTGCCTGACAAGATTACTGAGTTCTCAGTTCTACAGCAGTGGCATTGAGTAAGAGTCTGAAAATTGATGCATTATGTACTCGCTTAAAATAGCAAATGCAGAATAGAAAAACCAGAGCTGCTCAGAAGTGTGCAGAACATACTGATAGAAAGGCCCGCTTCGCCTCTGTTATTAGCAGCATGAAAGGCTGTACTGGAGCAGGGGGCAGATTTCCCATCAAAAGCATTCGTGTGGTGAAGGCTTCTACACCGCAGTGGGACGGGGGTGGGGGGGGGGGCACATTTTTTTAGCGAACATAACCGAGTGCAAATCCTTCTGTTCTCAAACAGGTGGTAGAAAGTGGGCAGTTTGTTTCTTTTCATGTCAGTGTTCTGGAGTTGGTTTATGAGACGGTCGCTTCTGTTTTAAACTCTTTGAATTTAAAATCCCCAGTCACTTGCTGCCCAATCAGAGACCCTCTGCTGTGGGTCGCAGTTGCCTGGATAGGCAGCAAAATTTAGTCAGAGTGAGGCGGGGGGGGGGGGGGGGGGGGGGGGGGGGGGGGGGGGGGGGGGTATGAGAAGAACCGTGTCATCATCCTTCGTCAGCTCAAGTGGGACTGGTTAAATACCCAAGAACAGGTAGAGGGGCCTTCTGGGATCCGCGGCGTGGCACCGGAAGGCGGCAGAGCGGCCTCTGAAGGGGCTGGCCGGGGTCGAGCCCAGAGACCTTGGCACGCGAGGGTTCTCAGCCTCGTCTCCGTTGTTCGGCCAACATCCTGAGCGCAACACCCTCCTTCCCTGGAGCCCTTCACTCCACGAACAGATGTTCTCAGAGCACGCGCTGCGCACCGGGTACCACACCGAAGCCACCTTGCCTACACGTTCTCCAGCTCTCCCCAGAGCCCTTTGGGAGGAAGGGCATCGCCCCCAGTTAATTATCCCTGTTTAGGAAACGGCTTCCAAGGATCGAGTGATCGGCCAGGCCAGACCACTGGGTTCAGACCTCAGACCAGCCGATTCCACACTGGACGTTCCCTCTGCCATGCCCCACTGTCTCCTCTGATTAAGCGACATTCCCAGAAATACAAAAAAACCTGCAAGGCCCCAGGCCCCGTCTCTTCCCAGCCGCTGCTGCCAGCTGGAATGTCCGGCTCCCGCGTGTGGAATAGTTAGTTGGTCGGTGTCCCAGAGAAATCACTTTTTCCAGGCTTGGCAAACAGCCCCTCCACGGGGACTTGAGCTAACGGTTCAGTAAAACGTAATTTGCTGATTGTCGTGGGACACTGACCAGTTTCCAGATTCCTATAGGCCACCAGTTTGACAGAACGTGGCCTCCTATTTGCAAAGCCAAGACTTATCATTTTTCTTTTAGTCTTTGTCATTTGTACTGGTGCTCCTAGGAATACCGGTTTGTTTGTTTGATTATATTTATTTGACACAGAAAGCAAGCGAGAGAGCGCAAGCAGGGGGAGCGGGAGAGAAGCTAGCCACCTAGATGCCCCAGGAATACTGTTTTTAAAGTTTGGACATTTTCAGGGGCGCCTGGGTGGCTCGGTGGATTAAAGCCTCTGCCTTCGGCTCAGGTCATGATCCCAGGGTCCTGGGATCGAGTCCCGCATCGGGCTCTCTGCTCTGCAGGGAGCCTGCCTCCTCCTCTCTCTCCACCTGCCTCTCTGCCTACTTGTGATCTCTGTCAAATAAATAAATAAAGTATTTTTAAAAATAAATAAAAAGTTTGGACATTTTCAGATAACAATTGCTGGGAAGAATGTTAGGGAAAGTGTTAAAGATATATAAAGGGTTTGAAACGTGAAGGGACCCCGAATGGAGGAGAGCAGCGGCCAGGTTGGGAAAGGCACGGTTGCTCAGGTGGGCCACTGTACTTGCCATGGTGACGCTGGATTCTCAAATTCTAGGCTTATCTGCCTAATGAGCACAGCATTACAGTAATATTGTAAATAACAGTTTTGTAATAGAGTCCACATACAGAGTAGGATTTGTGAAACAGCTGTGATATACGAACTACCCTACTGGGTAGGTTTCCCTTAAGAGAAGGAGAGCAATAAGGTGTGTATCCTGAGTCTACGTCATGTGTAGTGAAACCCTTTGGACAATTTTCCAGAGGAAGTCAAGCTCAGCAGTGTCCACAACCAGACTCCTTGTCTCCGTCTCTCCCATCGCCCAAGCTGAAGAGCTGGGAACGTGACAGACCCCCTTTCACCGTCTCCATTCATCAGTCACCAGACTCTCGGTCTGATGCATCTCTCGCACTTGGCCTGTCTTTGCCCTCTTACCAAGCACAGTCCTCACTCCCTCAGTTGGCAGTATCCCAACTGGTTTTCCACCCTGAATGCCCACATCAGTCGCTCTTCCGCATCACCTGCTTCCTCTTGCTCAGTTTCATGTTTTCACTCTTGAAGCACGTACTGTAAGCCAGACACCCTTTTAAGCACGGGGGACACGGAAAGATCCGGTTCCCACGGGCTCACCTTTGGGAAGGGGGTGGGAGCCACAGGAAGACAGACAGTAAGGCAGCCAAGAGTCAGACCAGTCAGTTTCAGACAGGGGTACCCGTACAGAAGAAAAAAAGGATTGTCTATCTCCCCTACTAAAAATCCTTAAGGGGCACGTGGGTGCCTCAGTCAGTTAAGCATCGAACTCTTGATTTCAGCTCAGATCATGATCTCGGGGTCGTGAGTTCGAGAGCCGCATTGGACTCTGCTTCCCCTTCTCCCTCTCCTTCTGCCCCCCACACCCGGCTTGTGCAGTCTCTCTCAAAAAAAAAAAAAAAAAAAAATCCTTAAGGGTGTCCCATTGCCTACAGATCTAAGTCTAAACTCCTTGCCTGTCATCTACCCCAGCCTATCTGGCTGGCCTCAGCTCCCACCACCCTCTCCCTAACACACTTCGATCCTGAACTCTGGGCCCGAGCTTGCCATTCTCCCCGCATCCTCTAAATCTCATTTTCAGTTCAGGCTTCAGGGTCATCTCTGTCTGGCCTCCTCACCCTCTGAGGGGCAGTTCATTACCTCCTGTCTACAGGGTTCTGGAGATCTGTGTGTGCTGGGGAAGCCAGGTGAGCTTCAGGGAGGAAGCGCAGTTAGAGTTTGGGGGGTGTTGTGAAAGGAAGGAGACACAGTGGCCCTTGGCAAGCCCCCTGGGTTTCCACAGGGACTCAGCACCATGTTCTGGAGCCGCTTTCCTCCACGTCTGTGCAGAGTCATGTGAGGAAGAGAAAGCAGTTCTCGATCAGGGCGCTGAGAGCCCGGTTTGTTCAGGGAGCGTGTCTACCTGGCAGAGCCCTGGGCCACACAGGCCGTGAGGCTTCACCAAGCCCTCCACGTCTGCTTGGACTAGGCACCTCCCTCCACCCTGTGCTTCCTGCACGCACCCCCTAGCCCTTGAATGATGCCAGCTCTAGTGCTGTGGACGGTAGCCATTTGTTCAGTCGGCCTCCCTCCCCAGGCTGTGAGCTCCTCGAGAACGGAGCTGTTTTATTCTTTATCTTGTAGCCCAGAGCCTTAGACACAGATGTTTGATGTCGACGTGTTTCAAGACAAGGCTGAGGAATTCCTGAGCTTATTAATAGAACAACACTTTCAAAAATGCCATCCTTGGGGCGCCTGGGGGGGCTCAGTCGGTTAAGTGTCTGCCTTCGACTCGGGTGATGATCTTGGGGTCCTGGGGTTGAGCCCCGTGTCGGGCTCCCTGCTCAGCGGGGAGGCTGCTTCTCCCTCTCCCTGTGCCTGCTGCTCCCCCGGCTCATGCTTGCCCTCTCTCTCCGTCTTTCTGAAATAAATTTTTATTAAAAATGCCATCCTTAAAGAAAATGCCATCTTCTAAGGCCAAGCCCAGTGAAAATAATTAATCTTGTATATACATTCTTTTCATGAGTCTCCTTTCAGTACTTGCATCCCCAGTGTGTTTGTGGGGAGCCAGGACCCCCTTCAGTGCTCCGTTCGCAGATGGGGGACTGCCTTCTCTGTCGAGTGACCCACGGCCACCACAGATCAAAGTCCTGATGCTCCTTGACCCTCGGGGGCTGAACAGGCGGGTATGGAATGGTGTCCCTGACAAACCAGTAGAACCCATCTGTTCAGAGGAAGAAGTGGGTCCTGGGGCATGTTCAGTCCGGTCTTACTTAGCACCTTTATTAACGACGTGAGTAGAAAATAAACACCAGCGTTCACAGATGGTGCTAACTTTGGAGGTGCTGTTAACAGAAGCTTCAAGACAGAAGTAGAAATGTAAGCAGGAAACACCAAAGATGTTTAAAAAAAAAAAAAAACTCTCAAACAGATTTTTTTCTTTTTTTTTTCTTTTTTTTTTTTTTTTTGAGTAAAATAAAGCCCCTTCGAGCACAAGGACAGGGATAAGAAGCGGAAGGGAAAGTAGGAAAGAAGAAGGGAGAGCTCTAAGAGAAAGGCGGGGAAGAGGGGCTCGCAGATCTGGCCTCTTGTTAGAGAGGATGGGACAGGCCACGTGTTCCCCTGACCCCGCCTGTGAGGCAGCCCAGCAGCTGTCCCATTTGTTCTGTGGTAGGCTTTTTTGTTCGGTTTGGGGGTGTTTTGTCTTGTTGCTTCTGTGTTTGGTTCTTTCTGCATATTTGAGGGAGCTGCGGGTATGGTTTTGTTCTTAACATTTGGTTTTGAAAGGCTTCATTATCCCTCGCATTGAGCATAAATTTGAGCATTTTGGGAGGGACAGAGGGATGGAGCCTTTAAATAGAGTCCAGATTCCAAATATATAAAGCAAAATGAAGCCTTCTCACCACCGTGGTCTCCGATGGTAGGAAGGGGAGACAAATCAGAGAAGGCAGCGGCAACCCCCGGCCCCCGGGGGGTGAGCTCCCCTGAGCTGCTTTCAGCGTGCGGAGGCCACAGGAGGCCATGCCCTGCTCCACCTTGCCAGGGGACAGCTGCCAACACACAGAGAATAGGAACCTTCCGGTTGACAGAAACAGAAGCCAGGGTGTCCAGGGAGAAACAGTCCTCCTCGGGGACTCCGAATGGAAAGTCAAGAACCCAGGATGCACCAGGGAGTAGTCAAAACAGCGCACAGACTCTCCAAGCCCAGGACAGCGCCCCATCCTTTGACTGTCTGGAACCAACCGTGCTGGCAACATCAACCATCTTCTGGCCCAGGAGTGAAAGACGCAAACACCCGGAAAGGGAAACAGACAGGCGGCGAAAGTGCGCGTGCAGTGGGGGGGCGTGGCCCCAGGCAAGACCGTCCCAGTCCCAGCCCTTGTCCTCGTTCTAGCAGATTCCGGAAAGCTTTTGTACCTGACTCCGGAGCGCCAGGGATTGAGGAATCCCACCCTTGCTGCACGAGCACTAGAAGAGCGTGGGGACTGGGCAGATGGGGGCACCCCTCCCGAGACCGACACCCTGGGGCTGGGTCTAGCCTCCCCACTCCGCGGCTGGGAGGAGCTGCATGACCCAGCGGAGCTTCCCTGTCTTCGGCCGCAGCACAGGCATCAGAGCCTGCTAAGGTTCGGGTGAGGATTAAAGGAAGGGATGCAGGTAGTTAAACGCTTCCTCCAGTGCCTCGTACATGGCAGGTTCTTGATGAATGTGTGGCGACGGTCAGCCTCCCCTGCCCCCATCTAAGACACCCTTACATCTACACAAGGCACGCTACTAAGCAGTACCAGCCTTGGTCGGCGCGTCTGTTTATACATGAGTGTGTGTTTCCAGACTCCGTCAGTCCGAGTGTTCTTGTTTCCCAGAGGACTTCCTCAGCAGTGGGGCAGGAGCACCTCATGTGGGAGAGCTTGGATTGACCAAGCAAGGTTGTGAGTCGCTGTGCAAAGGGACTCTTGTGTTCTGAAGAGTGACCCTCGCTTGTGCCTGTTAGTAGGTCCCTGCACGTAAACAGACCCTTGCTCAGAACGAGGCACCGGGGGGCACACTTCTCAGCAACCCAGCTTTAAAGATGCTCCAGGCTGGCCCCAGGTCTCCCCAGAGAGTCCCAGCCACCTTCTCAGTCATGTCTCTTTAAAAACTAGTATTCTGGGGCACCTGGGTGGCTCCGTGGGTTAAGCCTCTGCCTTCGGCTCAGGTCATGATCCCAGGGTCCTGGGATCGAGCCCTACATCGGGCTCCCTGCTCAGCGGGGAGCCTGCTTCCTCCTCTCTCTCTGCCTCTCTGCCTACTTGTGAATTCTGTCAAATAAACAAAATCTTTAAAAACAAAACCAGTATTCTTTCTCTAGACATTTATGAAACTCCCGTTTTGGAGGAGACACCGCACGAGGGGCTCTCCATAGCAGGGGTGAAAACTACGCAGCAGTGCTGTGCTCAGAAGCATGTAGTAAACAGGGAGACCAGCTCCTGGGTATGTTCTAGCGACTCTCAGTGGCAGAGTCTTGGACTCAAGCCTGGTTGCCTGGGTTCAAATTCTGGTGACACTGTATGACCTTGGTGGGTATTTTGTGTCTCTGCACCTTATTTCCTCTTCTGAAAATGCGGCTTCCCTCACCCAGTCGTGAGAATCCCGTGAACCGGTATCTATAAAACTGCTTTCTTGAGATCGTTATTACACACACATACCTTGTTTCATCGTGTTTCCCTTTACTATGCCTCACGGATCAGAGATGGGGAAGCAGAAGCCGAATTCTCGGAAGCACCTATACGGGCACACCTCCTTTCCTGGGCTTCACTTCCTGCACTGAACGGCAAGCCCATTTGTACAGTCGAGCAAGTCCCTTGCTGCCATTTTTTCCCCACAGTACTTGCTCACTTCGTGTCTCTCACATTTTGGTAATCCTCCCACTGTTTCAAACTTTCTCACTGTTATTTGTTAGGGTGATCCGTGATCAGTGATGTTTGATGTTACTACAATTGTTTTGGGGTGCCAAGATCTGCACCCAAAGAAGATGGTGAGTAAGTAAATGTGTATGTTCTGACTGTTCCACCCACCAGCCGCCCTCCCAACCCCCACTTCACATCTCTCTCCCTCCCCTCCAGCCTCCCTATTCCCTGAGACACAACAGTCTTGAAATCAGGGCCGTGAATGACCCTACAGTGGCTTCTAAGTGCCCAAGGGAATGGAAGAGTCACACGTCTCTCACCATCAATCAAAAGCCAGCAATGACAAGCCTAGTGAGGAAGGCATGTGGAAAGCGGAGACAGACCAGAAACTAGGCCCCTCGTACCCAACAGCCAAGTCGTGAGTGCAAAGGAAAAGTGCCTGGAGGAGATTAGAAGTGCTCCTCCAGCGAGCACACGGATGGTGAGAAAGCGACACAGCCTGATCGCTGACGTGGAGAAAGTTTTCAGGGTCTGCACAGAAGATCAAGCCAGCCACGACGTTCCCGGAAGCCAAAGCCTAATCTGGAGCAAGGCCCCAACTCTCTTTGGTTCTGTGAAGGTTGAGAGAGGGAGGAAGCTGCAGAAGAAAAACCTGAAGCTGGCGGAGGTTAGTTCATGAGGTCTAAGGAAAGAAGCATTTTCCGTAACAGAGAAGCAACGAGAGGAAGCAGCAGGTGCTGAGGCAGAAGCGGCAGCAAGTTCTCCAGGAGACCCAGCTCGGATCCTTCATGACGGCGGCCACGGCAAACCGCAGGCTTTCAGCGTAGACAGAATGCCGTCTCTCGGAAGGCGACCCCATCTAGGACTTTCAGAGCCAGAGAGGAGAAGTCAGTGCAGAGCTCCAGAGCACAGGCTGCCCCTCCTGTGCGGGACTAAGGCAGCAGGATCGGTCTGCAACATCGTCTCCGAGCAGCGTCAGCCCGCCGGTGAGAGCGACTGCTCAGGAAAAGATACACTTCAGAATACGGCGGCTCGCTGATAGCGTGCTTGGTCACGCAAGAGCTGAGCTGTGAGGGAGACGGACCAAGGAGTAAGATCAGCTTTCAAATCCTGTTGCAGAAATACATTTCCTAAGGCTCTAGCTGCCACAGGTGTTGATTCCTCTGATGGACCTAAGAGAGCAAAATAATGAAAACCTTCTAGAAAGGATTCACCATTCTTTCCTGATGCCATTAAGAACATTTGTGATTGCGGCCCCCAGGTGGCTCAGTGGGTTAAGCATCTGCCTTCGGCTTAGGTCATGATCTTGGGGTCCTGGGATCGAGCCTAACATCAGGCTCCTTGCTCAGGGAAGAGCCCGCTTCTCCCTCTCCCTGCCACTCCCCCAACTGGTACTCTCTTTCTCATTTCAAATAAATAAAATCTTTTAAAAATAAAAAATAAAAAAAGAACAGGGGCGCCTGGGTGGCTCAGTGGGTTAAAGCCTCTGCCTTTGGCTCAGGTCATGATCCCAGGATACTAGGATCGAGCCCCGCATCAGCTCTCTGCTCAGCGGGGAGCCTGCTTCCTCCTCTCTCTCTGCCTGCCTCTCTGCCTACTTGTGATCTCTGTCAAATAAATAAATAAAATCTTATAAAAATAAATAAAATAAAATTTAAAACGAACATTTGTGACTCGTGGGAAGAGGTCAAAATCTCAACGTTAACAGGAATTTGGGACAAGTAGCTGCCCACCCTCACAGAGGACTTTGAGGGGTTCAAGACTTCCGTGCAGATGTGGCAGAAACTATAAGAAAAGTAGAATGAGAAGTGGAGCCTAGGGAGGGATGGAGTTCCTGCAACCTCATGATGAACCCTGAGCGGGGGAGGAGCGGCTTCTCACAGAGGAGCGAAGAAGGTGGTTTCTTGAGATGGAAACTGCTTCTAGTGACCACACAGGATTTAGGACATGACACACACCTGGTTGATAAAGCGGGAGCAGGGTTCCAGAGGACTGACTCCCGACCTTGAGAGAAGGTCAGCTGTGGGTAAAATGCTACTGAACTGCATTGCCTACTATAGAGACAGCATTCCTGAACGGAAGAGTCAAACTTCACTATTGTCTTGTTTTAGGAAACTGCCACAGCCACCCCGACCTTTAGCAGCCAGCACCCCAATCTGTCCACAGCTGCCAACAGTGGCTGGTGCCAACACCAGCAAAAAGAGCACAACTCGCTGAACGCTTGGGTGATGGTTAGCATTTGTGAGCAATAGAACGAGCTTTTTTCCTTTTTTAAAGATTTTATTTGACAGGCAGAGATCACAAGTAGGCAGAGAGAGGGAGAAGCAGGCTCCCCGCTGAGCAGAGAGCCCGATGCGGGGCTCCATCCCAGGACCCTGAGACCATGACCTGAGCCAAAGGCAGAGGCTTAACCCACTGAGACACCCAGGGGCCCTGTAGCTGCATTTCTAAATTAAATCCAAGAAGTCACCTTTAACAGAGCTTCACACGCCTGGGTCTACACACCTACGTTCTTGTTTTCTTGTTCCCACCTTTCTTCTTGGCTGCTTTTGTCCCTCTTGTCTACCTTGCATTAGATGAAGGGGAGCGTCTTTCCCACTTCCTTCTACTTCTTCCTGTCATGTATGTTTCGCCTGAGCATTCTCGTTTCCCATTCGTTTTCTTCACGCCTATGCAGGTCTTGGGAAATCCAGAGTTCATCAGTGTCGTCCCCACCCTCCTCCCAGATGCAAGGACCCAAGTCCCTCCCTGAGAACCACCACCCTGTCTGCCATGTTGTTTTCCAGGACTTTATTTAGATCCATGCTCAACTGAACCCCCAAAGTTAGTCATTTTCATTTTTATTCTTATTATTATTTACAGTGGATGCTTATTTAGATTTACCTTGGTGTCTGAGTTGGTCGGTGTTTTGCCTGCACACCCAGGCGATTGGGTATGGAATGCTAGGTTGACAGTTATTTCCTTCAACGCTTGGAAGAGTCTGTTTTCATTATTTCTTCACATTTGATGAGAAGGCCTACTCTTCCTTTGCAAGTAATGCATCTTTTTCCTCTGGGTGTTCTTATGGTTTGCCATTTGGTGATCTGCATTGGGTTTGCTCTTCAAGAGGTTAAAAGAAGCAAGCTTGAGGTCTCAGGTCTTTTCTGGAAAACTGTGTTTTCCCACACAGTGATTCCTTTGCCACTTTGCCAGGCCTGAAGGTAGACTCATGTGACCCTTCTCTAGATCCTGCAGCCTACTGGGGCCCAGCCTCCTCCCAGACCTTGGACCTGGGCATGACGCCTGCTCAAGCCAGCATGTCCTCAGGCTTGGCATTTGCTGGACCCCAGCCTCGTACTCCCTCCTTTCTTCTAACTCCTGGAGATTATCCTTGTTTTCCTTCAGCCTCCACTTCGATTTTATGAATTCTTTCTGTGGAATTCTGTTCATATTCCTAGACACCAGCAAGCCATCAGGGAAGCTTGTCAGCTCCCGTCATGCTGATGGAACGAGCAGGGCACCATTGCTCACTCTGAGCTGTGAGAGAACAGTGGACACAGAGAAACACCCAGCTCAGCCCAGGATGGGGGCAGGCAGTTCTCAAGAGCTCTGGGGAATGACTGAAGGGATTTTAGCAGGAGAGGGACAGGATCCTTTTGTGCCTTGAGAAGATCTGATGACAATGTGGAGGACGTGTGTGAAGGGGGGAAGGCGGCAAACTGAAGGCAGAGGAATCTGTTGGGAGGCTACATCAGGGCTGAGTTCTGGACTATGGTGACAGCAAGGGAGTGAGATGGAGAAAACGCAGTGAACCAAGAGGTTGGTGACTCGCTGTGGGCAGCAGAGGGAGAGGAGGGATCCAGGCTGACTTGCGGCTTCCAGGCCTCCGGGACTGGGTAGATGATGACCGTGCTCACTGTCCTAGGCGTGATGAGAGGAGGGAGCCAGTTTTGGGGAAGGGGCCAAGAGGATGAGCTCAGCATTGGACACATGAAGACCCAGCTCAGGGGATTTCTCTGGTAGGTGGTAGCAGATCTGTGCTTGGACCCCATGCCAAGATGGGGACACTGACTGGGTAACTGTCACTGAAACCACAGGCACGGGGTGACACTCCTGTGGGATGATGTCTGAGAGGAGAAGGACTAAAGATAAACTTAAGGAGTAAGAAGATACTCCTGCGGGAGTCCTAGTCCTTCCTTAGGTGCCAGTCCGGACGTCTCCACCTCTGGAAGCCCAGGGCAGCTGAGGTGGCCCTCCTCTGTGGGTCCCGTGCACATCACCCCGTCAAGAACGGGAGCGCCTTGAGCTCGGGGCCCAGGGCCCAGCCAGGGGAGCTGCTCAGTGAAGAGCTGCCGGGCAGACAGCAGGCCAGGGAGAAATGGGCAATGGTGGTCGGCGAGGAGAAAGCAGAGGCAGGGCCACAAATAGGGGACGTGGGTTTCTGCCCATCAGACCTGGGAGCAGATTCTGTTCAGTGATGTGGAGGCAGACGTGGGGCCTCAGAACAAGCTGCCTGCCGAGAGCGGTGTCGTGACAAGGGAAGTTTTCTCTTCTAACTAAAAATGGTGACCCCATGCCCCACCAGCAGCAACCCAGACAGGACTCGGGAGACCAGGAGTTGGGATACCCCACTCTCAGGACCAGTGATACCGGCCTCAGTCTTGCTGTACAAGTGACCCCGACCCAAGTAGCCCTTCAGCCCCGAGAAAAACAGAAGTAGCATTTCCTATGGCCGGGTTTTGAAAGACTAGCCTTGTGTGGTTTGACACAGCAGAGTGGGGCTTGCTTCTGACGCGAAACGCACAGAGACAGCTGCACACACAAGCTCTGGCTGTCCCGTCCGTAGCGCGTCCCCAGCCACCACCCAAGCCAACACATTGTGTCCTAGGGGCGCCCAGACAGAGAAGGGCCTGACTCTGGGCCCCGGGGGGTCCGGCACGAAATGCTGACCCACACCTCTCACCGCTTGGAGAGGCGTCTATTTATGACCCGCCTGGGTCTGGTGCAAGGCGAGCTTCCTCCCACCACATCCTGTGTGCAAACCCGAGGGCGCACATCGCATTAGCCTCACACTGGGGAACACCTCGCCGGCCCCCAGAGAACGTGCTCGCCAGGGCACAGCACTGCACCCCACACCCCCTACGTTCCCCCTTAGAGCACATTTATCCAAACAGGGTCACCACCCCTCTGGCAGGGAATGCCAGCAACGCCCTTGAGAAAGTGGCCCACTTGTTTCTGGGTGGGTGGGAGTCTCCCCGTCCCAGCTGCAGGGGCTGGACAGGAGTGGACACTTTCTGGGCCGATTCAGCTCCCAGGGAGACTTTGGTTGCCCCTTTCTATGCAGGACCTACAAAGAAACCCCACAGCTCATGCGGGGACGCCCGCTGCTGGGGTCTTGCATTTACCCATGGATTTCCCTAATGAGGACTGGCGTCTAAATGCAAAATGAAGGAACGTAATTCGATAAAGGCCATTTGCCTGCAGTGATGGCTTGGAACAGATGAAACAAGATGAAAGTCCCTGAATTCCAGAGTTTGCTGAGCCATTAAATCCTGTAACAGAAGACGGGGAGGAAAGCAGCCCTCCCCTTGCTGCCAGCCTCCAGCGGCAGCTGTCACTGGGCATGCCTTCGGAGGGAGACTCCCCGCCTCCACCTATAGACTCTGCCTTCTTTTCTCCAAAAGATGAGAAAGTCACTCTAGCACTCTAAAGATTTCTAGTGTGGTGAAGCTCCAGCCAGAGAGGTCAGCTGATGCTCCCAGAAGGTCCACTTCCTGGCCGCCCCTGGAACCCAACTACTGCTCTGTCCCCAAAACAGGCACAAGAAACCCCTTGCTGGTCTTAGAGCCATTTTTGGTTGAGCTTGAGATGAGAAAGAAAACACAGTTTGGGGGCAAGTTCTTATTTGTCCTTTATTCAAGATTGTATAGGGGCACCTGGGTGGCTCAGTCAGTTACCCGTCTGCCTTCAGCTTGGATCATAATCCCAGGGTCCTGGGATCGAGCCCTGCATCAGGCTCCCTGCTCAGCGGGAAGCCTGCTTCTCCCTCTCCCACTCCCCCTGCTCGTGTTCCTACTCTGTCAAATAAAAAATCTTTAAAAAAATTTTCTTTAAATATTTTATTGTAATGCGCACACGCATGAGCAGGGGAAGGGGCGGAGAGAGAGGATCGCTTGCAGACTCTGCATGGAGCACGGAGCTCACGCCGGGGGTTCCATCCCACTGCCCTGAGATCCTGACCTGAGCCGAGACCAAGAATCGGATGCTCAACTGCACCTCCCAGGGGTCCCGATTAGTCTTTCAGAGGAACCCACCTTTTGTTTTCGTTATCGTGGTTTAAAATACACAGAACGTAAAATTACCATTAGTCACGTTTAGTACAGTCACAGTGCTATGCAGCCATCACCGCTGTCTAGTTCCAGAATATTCTCGTCACCCCAGAAGAAAACCCCATACCCTTCAAGCAGTCCCTCCACACCCCACTCCTGTTTCTATCCCTGTGGATTTGGGTGTTCTGCACGCTTCCTGCAAGTGGAATTACACAACACATGGCTTTTGTGTCTGGCTTCTCTCAGCATGTTTTCCAGGGTCCTCTGTGTTGGGGCCCGTGTCAGTGCTTCCTTTTTACGGCTCAGCGATATTTCACTGCACGGATATGCCACTCCGTCCCTTCATTGGCTGACAGATATTTGGGTTATTTCTACCTCCTGTTTATTGTCCGTGAAGCTGCCGTAATCATTCTGGTAAATGTTGTTGTGTGAACTTCTGCTTCCAGTTCTCTTGGATGTGTCTCCAGGAGTGGGAGGAATTGCTGGATTGTGGGTTAATGATTCTGTGTGACTTACTGAGGAGCCACCAGACTCCATCCACGTCCTCCTACGTTGTCTCCCGTCGGTGGCTGTGTGCGGACAGCGCCAGCAGGTGTTGCTCAGCCCAGCTCTGAAGACCAGGAGGCTGTTCTCCTTGCAGCCCACATTGTTCTGCCCTAAAATCATCACATGTAGCCCCTCACCCCCACTTCTGCCCACACCCCATAGCACCCCATGAAGACAGGCTGGGAATCCGGACAGGGCCGCCCAGGGCTATGCCGAGGGAAGGAGCAGGAGTGCCGGCACGGACTGTCACTTAAGTTGGGAATAGAGAATATTCCTTTGCTAAGGGGCAGGCCTCCCTTGCAGAACCCTCCCATTTTACAGGCTCTCTGGCCACTTTCCCTTTGGGATGAACTTCACGGGCTGGGCCTGCTTCGGCTCTCACTGAGCCCGGCCTGGAGGAGTATTTGGAGTTGGCAGAGTTGTGTTGCTGGGGGCAGGGAGCGGTGTGCAGAGCAGGGAACGCAAGGCCTGCGTACCACACCAGTGCTGCATGAGCCCTGTAAGGGCCCTCGCTGCCTTCCAGGACTCGAATTCTGGAAGTGGAGCCCAGACCGTGGGCTGAGGCTGCTAGAAAGACTAGCAGAGAAGCTTCCAGCCCTGCCTGGCGTAGGGAGCAGCAGCCTGGAGCTCTGGTTCTCTGCCTGGAGCTTTTTCTCTCCTACAACCCCCACCCGGGGGAGCTCATTTACAAGGTGAAGTTGGGCCCTTGTGACTTCCTTCTATGATCTACATACCCGGTCGCTCTTCCATCTCCCACCAGCCTCATGCCTGCACCGAGAGTGTAGAGCAGATGCTAGAGATGCCCAGAGCCCGAAAGAGGGAGGAAGAGTGAAGTCAGGGGCCACAGCTGTGTGGACACCGAACTCAGGGCTGGGGAGGGCTGGAGTCAGAAGGACCCTACTAAAAGTAGCATGTCCCAGTGGTACAAACCTGAGAACATGGGGGTCGCTGGTGAGTACCGTCCCCCCCTCTCTGTTTGGAATGTGGTCCTTTTAGAGCCATTTCCTGAGGACTTTCTCTAGAACCCACTGTGTGCACACTACTGTACCATGGAGTGGGTAAGGGGATGCAGACGCAGAAAGCGGGAGACAGGGCCTGTCCCCAGCAGTGCACTGAGGGAAGACATGTGCCCACCACCAGGCAAGGGCAAAGGGGATGCCTCTACCAGAGCCAGAAGAGGGACATCCCCAGGGGTTGTGATTCCAGCTCAGGACCCAGAGGCAGTGCCAGGTTGACAAGAGGGACCAGGAGGCTGACTAACCCCGGGAAGGTGCAGGATCCGGATCCTGGAAGCATCTGCAGCCACAGGCAGGGCTGCAGCGGGGGTGGGGGTGGGGCTTTCCTTGCCCTGGGCCAGCATGACAGTGGGGACCAGGAGCGCAGGGCCCACACCGAGACCCCACACAACAGCCCTGGCTCCCCCAGGATCAGAGCAGTGCTTGAGTCACTGCCTCCGCTGGATTCTATTTATGTCCAAGTCTAGTTAAAAATATCTGTCTAAGCCAAGCTTTTAGCTGCAGCTAAGAAGACATTAAGTATTAGATACTTTATGCCCACAGGTGACAACCACGAGCCGCCTCCTGCTCCACCGTCTGCCTCTGGGACAGACCAGGGAGAAGGCAGGCAGGAAAGAGGCAGGAGGAAGCCCGAGCCCGGCATCCTTGGCCACGTACAGACCAGTGCTGGGAAGCCCCCGCTGTGGCACGGAGGCCCTGCGTCCGAGGGTCCGCACCTCCCGTCGGGCCAAGCACGTGCCCGGAAGGCACCTCGCACACCTGGGTGCGGCAGAGCTGCGTGCCCTGCCAGCCCACCCAGGGCCTGGGATCCCGGCCGACACACGCCCTCCTCCTTGCACCTCTGGCTCCGAGAAAGCCAAGGGGCACGAGCTGCGGTGTGGGGGTATGCCATTGTGCATGAGCGCTCGGGAGGTGCCTGCTGCTTTGCACATGTTTCTCCTTTTGGCAAAGAGGTGACATCTGGAGTGCCTGGGGCGCGGCAGCCCACAGCAGGTGCACGGGCACTCGGGGTTGGGGGCAGCTACCAGGCAGGCCTTCGGTGACCCCGAGTGGGCGAGGGCCTGCTCAGGGCGCTGGGAAAGCGGGAGTCAGCCCCAGTTCTTCCCGCTGGGCCCCGTACTTGGCAGAACTCCCAGGAGACCTTTCTCTTGCCAGGCGGAGCCCACAGGCAAGAATCTCCAGTCCCTCCACCACCCCCATGTGCCTCCCAGGGCTCCCTGTTGCAGCCACAGACTGCTGATCAGTAGCCCCAAATCAGAAACTCGTGCCCCTTCTGACGAGCCCCCTGCTGACCTTTCCTGCCCAAGTGACCGGGTCCCCAGCCTCAGGCCAGGGTGCCGCATTGTGCAGCTCTGGTCCCCCCCGCAGCAGGCCGGGTGCTCCCGTGGCAGCTCCACTCTCTGCCGGCTTGTGGCTGCCGCCCAGCGCCGGCTTTTGCTGCCCTCACCCTGTCCGAGGGCACCGCCTATGCCCCTGACCCTGAGGAGCTGGGCACAAGGTGGGCTCCAGGGGTGCCAGGGCCATTCACCCCACTCTGGCCGCCTGCTAACTGCCTGTCTGGTCTTTCTCTTTCTGGTTCTTCCAGTGAGAAGCGCCACCTTCAAGTCAACGTCACCAACCCCGTGCAGTGCAGCCTGCACGGCAAGAAGTGCACGGTCTCCGTGGAGACGCGGATCAACCAGCCAGAGCCTGACTTCACCAAGAACCGCTCTGGCTTCATCCTCAGCGTGCCGGGGAACTGACCGCTCACTGGGGAGGCCTTGCCGCCCCCGTCTGACTTGCTGACTCCCCGCTACCGCCCGCTAGAAATCAGCTCACAAGTGTCCTCTGTGCTTGGGGCCGAGCCCCTCTTCTGCCTCCTCCAGGGCTCCTCCCCTGAGGTTTTCTTGCTGGTTTTCTGCCTTTGGTCTCCATCCTCCTCTCCCCCCACAGCCCTCACTCAACAAACCAAAGACCCCGATGCCCTGCCACAGACCCCTGGGCTCAGACCCAGACCACAGCTTCCCGCAGAGGCCCCCGCCACAACACCCCCGACCCCCACTGGCCTGTTCAGGTCCGCATGCCCCGACCCAGTGACCTGCACCTGACCCCGCAAGGGGTGGATGCAGTTTTCCCAACCCAAAATGTGCTCCCCTGGGGGGGTCTGGGGGAGATCGACAGAGATGAGCTGGGGATATAGCCCTGTTCTCTCCGTTAGCACAGCCCGCCTCCCCTTTCCCCTAAGGGGCCCTGGCTCAGAGCTCGTCAGGGGGGCCCCTCTCCCCAGCAGCCGGCCAGAGCCATCAGGGAGGCAGGTTCACCTGTCAGGCCAGCCCCTCGGCCCCTGGCCAGAACAGCCGTGCCCAGCTGTTGGCCCAGCCTGCACGTCTCCCTGCCCCCCACCTCCGGGCCCACAGGCCACCTCTCCGGGAGAGAGCAGAGCAGGTGCTCCAAGGCCCATCTTAACTGCATGGCCTGTGCCCATGGCAGTCACACAGTGACATGTGTGCAACACTCAGGGCTGCACATGGGACACGGTGTCTGCTGTGCCCACACTCCCTGCGGGAGCACCAATTAGAAAACGGAGTTCCAGGGGGCAGGGAGCACTCCAGGTGGCAGGGGTGGGGGCAGGTCTGAAGTTTTCCCCTTCTGACACCTCTGTTTCAGACACATTTGGAGAACAAGGACCAGGGCCAGAGGGGCAGAGTGACAAAAACAGAGTGGGGGGTCCTGGCACTGCAGGCCAGGCCAGGATGCACCCCCGGCCCCGCATACACCCCCACACCCCCCCGCAGCTGGGGCCCAGGCTGGGCCTGCAGACCTCATGCCAGGAGAGTGCCACCGTCTTGCCAGGCTGGGCCCAGCAGGATGCTTCCTGAGACCGCTCCACTCCTGAGCCTCGGCTGAGGACGCCGCCCCAAGCCCCTGAGCAGCACGGGCTGCCCAGGCCAGGAGACTTAAAAAGAGAGACCTGGGACACCCCATATGGGGAGGAGGCCGAGGGGAGCCCATAGCTTGGGAGGAGACCATTGGGAGAGAATAGAGGGACGTGCTGACGTTCTCGCTTTTTATGCCACAGATGCTGCCCACTCCCTCCTTCCACCACCTCCCCTGCTCCCGAGCCGCCAGCCGCCTTGACTCCGCAACACACACTAGTGCCTGAGCGCAGCACCCTGTCCCCCGCCACGCCTGGCCCAGCGCCTGCCACCATGACCTGGCCGACCCGCCGGGTGGTCCCAATAAGCAGCCCAGTTTTCCCCATACCACCCCTGACTCCCCTCGGCCCCCAAAACTGCAAAACCTTTGCACCATGTGCAATTTGCAACAAAGAATCCTCTTGGCATCCGGTCCTTAGAAAGCCGTTCTCATTCTGGAAACCTGGCCAGCTGCCTGCCCGCACAGAGGCGCCACCAGCCTGTTTAGCAGCGGAGTTTTGCCAATCACCTTGACACGAGCGGAACCATCCTCACTGGGACGGCGCCTGCTCTCCTTTCCACTCATTTCCCCAAACTTGTTGCTTTACGCTAGAGATGTGCACATGTATGTTTTAGACGCACCAAAATGGAACATGCCAAAAGGGGTGCCTTTCCGGGGCTGGGGGAGGAGGGTGGGTGGTGGGGTCCTTCGTGCTGCCTCTCGGGGTTGCCTGGGGCTCCTCGGCCCCGTGTAGTCGACAAGCACTTTTTCCTGATGTCCTAACATAAGTCCCAGGATGTGGCAGCTGGGGAAGGCTCCAGCCTTCAGGGTGTGAGCTCGGCAGTGCCTCCAGGTGCTGGGGGAGGGCAGCGAGCAGGAGGACACAGTGACTGTTTGCAATGAAGTGTTTCTCTTGATCTAATTAAATGCAGTTTTATGGTTTGCTGCGTTTATTCCTATTTTCCATTAAATTAACTTTATTTCTAGAGCATATTTTGATTTACCATCAAGAGCAATAAAGCATTAAATCTTATTTTTAAAGGTGTCCTGCTTATCTCAGCTGTTGCCCCAGCGGATGGGAGGGAGCATTAACCACAAATAAGGTAAAATGGAGGCTAATTTACCGAGGCTTTTCAAGGAAAATATTGAACACCCAGCGGGAAGGCTGGGAGGCAACAGAGTTCAATCAAAGCACTTCGTTCCACCATTTTGAGGCCTGCACCTCAGACTCAAAGTTCACGGCATGGTGTTGACTGAAGTCAGCACGTATCAGTGAAGGAAGAGCTCCGAAGCCTACAGCGGCTGGAGGCCTCTCCCAGGGAGGGTTGGCTGGGGACAGTGGGGGTGGCAGGAGAAGGAGCAGGAGGAATCCAAACCTCTCTGGGTGGGGGCAGGTCAGCAGAGCCTCCCAGCCCCCAGCTCGCTCACTGTCCTTGGTGGCAAAGAACGTGTTTCTGTGACTCAGACCAAGGAAAAGGCCGTCACAAAGCAGACCGCTCCCGCAGGGGAAGCTGGGTGGAAATGCCTTCCTGGCGTCCAAGGGCACTGCGGGACCACAGGGTGCAGGCCCTGGGGAAGCTCAAGTTCACGCTGCCCAAAACCCTGAAGCTTGGGCTTGGGGGCAGGCCGGGGCCAGGACCACTGGCAGTACCGCCAGTAGGGGGCCCCACTCTTGCCACAATCGTGGGCTGGGAGCTGCAGGGCTGGATTCCTTACTCTTGGAAACCTGCACCCAGCTAAAGTGGCAGGTCTGAGCCACATGGACACAACTCCACAGCCACCGGCCAGAGAGGGAGCCTCTGGGCCGTGGGTGCAGAGCAGAGCCAGGCCAGGGATACGTGGGCAACAGCCTCAGAGCCAAGCTCCCTGAAGGGAGCCGAGACCTGATGCTCCTATGGGGATCATGACACCAGCCCTCACGGGGCCAAGGCTGGGCCTAATCCTTGCCTCCTGGCCACAGGTCCCAGTCACCCAGCTCTGCCAAGCCAAGCCCAGGGTGCCTCGGGGGAGCAACACCTGCTACCCGCCCTTGGCCCAGCTAAGCCCTAGTTGACTTAACCTGTGCTTCTCTCTTAATCACCTTAACTTGAACACACCAGTAGTTAAGCCCTCTCCCTGAGCCCTGCCCTCCCCCCACGATACAAATCCAATTATGTTCCCAGCGCAGGAATCATTTATAAAAAGGGCCCCCAGCCTGCTCGTGAATGACAAGAGGCCTACGGAATGGATGGTCAGTGCATTTTATTTAATCAGCACAGTACAAAAATAAATAAAAATAAGGGAGAGGGAATTAAATTACAGCCAAACTGAGCTTCATGACCTTGTCAGATTATAAACCACACATACTTACAAACACACTACACATACATACAAAATGAGACAAATATAAATTAATATTAACAATACCCACGATTTGGTCAAAGAATAACTACAGAACGAATTGCACTAAGAACCAACATACACTGCACGTGTAATTAGCAGTTTCAAATATACAGCGATGAATAATTCTGAGTGGGGGAAAAATGGCACATTTTCTTCTCATTGCAAGTTTAACAACTGCTGGAACAAAACTAAATTCTAAGAACTGCATGGAAAGAAGATAGCAACCCTTCAGGTTTACAAGAAAAAGAGAAAAACCAAATCCTGAACTATTATTCCTGTGACTGCGCACGGGTGTAATGTTCACGGCCATCTGTTCTAAGATTATTTTTCTTAAGACACAAAATGCTCCTGATTCGCATGCACGAGATCACTGTCAAAGCAACAATGAAAGAATAAAGGGTTTGTTTCTTTTCCATAGGTTAGGTTTTTTTTTTATTGTTCTAAAAGTAGTCTTCATAGCAGCATGTCAAATGGGTTCACTGCCTGCACAGAGTCCAGCGGCCCCTGCACCCCAGGACTGCCCAGCACAAGGGCGCGGAGGAGGGTGGCGCAGGCGTCACACGGGACGGGGTGGGGTGAGGGGTAGCCAGAGACTGGCTGCCTTGGTCCCCCAGCCACTCCTGAAATTTGCACCTCCTCCGAGAAATAAAAAAATACGGAGAAAGAGAAGGAAACACACTAAACCGGAATCCTGGGGACGCAACCGATGCACAGTCTTAGGCCAAGTTTGGCCGCCGCCGAGAAAGTGACTACAGACGCGCGCCCCTCCTCTGGAGACTGGGCTCCCGAACCTCCCTCTTCCGGGCCGCCAGGGCCTGCTGCCCCCACGGGGCCTCCTACCTCGGGTCACACGTGGCGGCGGGATCTGCACAGACAGGCTGTGTGACAACTCCGACAGAGAGGAGAGTAAGCGGTGGCGTTGAGAAGTCTGTGCCAGCAGCCGCAGGATCCTTCCAGCAGGTTCCTTCCAACTCCACACGGGATTATCTGGCAGTCCAGGGAAAGGCTCAGGCTCAGCGTGGGCCCGAGGCGTATGTAGCTGGGGCAAACTCGATCCCAGCCAGGGCGGGCCCTCCCCCTCTTATCCGAGAACACCCAAGGCGGGCAGCTCGCCTCCAGGCCTCTTTTAAACTGGGACCTCCGGGTTTCACAGCTTTCTCTTGTTCGGGTGAATTTCAGTAGTGCTCCAGCTGAAACCAGCATCCACCTGGAACCTAATCCTAGGGCAAAAGCCCCTCTGCCTGCCCCCAACCCCCTATCCCAGCACTCCCCGGGAGGGGGTGGGGTGCATGGGGACTGGAAGCAAGGACTCCCCAGAGCGCCTTCACACTGGTCTTTGTTCCCCAAAGCTGGAGTGATGGGCCACTGAGGAAGGTTCGCTTCCTTCTCCCAATCCTCTCCCAAGTCCCAAGCCATCATCAATCTGGGAGAGTTAGAAAGGAAACTGATTAAGTACACCTGGTGTGTTTTCACAGCCACTAGGGTAAGGTGGAAACCCAAACCAGCAGCTGCAAGTGATCAGGTACAGGTTCACCAGGCTTCCAAAGCAATCAGGAGCGCTATGCCCGTCTTGGAATTGTCTCCCAAGATCCAGTGGTCTCATGGGGCCTTGCGGGGCAAAGCTTCATCTTCAGAAGAAACTGAACTGTTTGGAAACAGCTTGAAATGAACAAGGGTAGGGACAGGGGGTATATCATGACCACATCGCCCTGATCCCTGACATCACCCCCCCCCAACCCCAACTCTGTAGAATGAATGTCATGCACCAGCAAGAGGCCTTAGCCCTTAGGTGGGCGCTGGCTGGTCTCAGGCATGACAACCCCACCCGCCCAGAAGGCAAGCTGTTGGTAATGGACACCTGCAGCTGCCCTGGCCATCACCACAGGGTGAGTAAGCTGCATTAGTCAAATGAAAAGACTCACCCAGGAAAGGAGTTGTCCCTAGCTGCACCCCACCCCTGTAGCTGGGACCCAAAATCGAAGACCTTAGTGAATCAAACCAGCTCATTAACCCAACACTGCCAACACGGCTGGGAGCAGGGGCTGAAGGGACTAGGGGGCAAAGTCCATGTCTTCACTAAAGGAAAGCCCTCCTCCCTAAAAAAGAAAGAGCAAACCAGGGTGGTGCATGATCAAATGACAGGCCCCAATCTTTGTACCAGGCCAAGCTTCTCCTTGACTGAAGAGTTGTCCCCGGGGGGTGGGCTCCTTGCCTCCCAACCCTACTCGGGGCTCGGTCGGGATGGCCAGCTCCACAAGCCTCTGGGAGAATGGATGACCCAAAGCAAGAGCGAGGAAAGGACCTCCAACCGGGAACGCCAACTGCTCCCTGGGCCAACTGGCCAGAGGCCCCTCTCCGGCTCCCGTGCCAGGAGCAGCAGCGGGCAGCCTCACCTGCCCCAGTCCGGCAAGAGCACAGGCCACAGAGGCAGCTCAGTCCTTTGAATTCCCCAGAGTTGAGAGGTCAGCAGCCCGGGTGGCTCTGAACACATCTTCTGGGTTTTGCACAAGGTTCAGGAGTTCAAAAGAGCCCAGAGTTCTTGGCAGGGCTGAAGAAAACCCCAAGGAGAGACGATGGGAAGGGAGAGGCCCTCAGTGGCTTTGCTAGACACATACTGTACACAAAATCTGATTTGCTTAATAATAAATTTTTAAAAAATGAATGGAATCCTTGAGCCATGATGCGGGCCACGGGGCTCACCGATCAAGCCCGAGGAGGAGCCGCTTCTTGTCCTCCTGACCACTCTCGTTCTTCAGGTCGGAGAACACCTGCGTGAAGTAGTGCGGGTCAGCGTTGATCTGCAGCATCTTGGAGCTCATGAGGTTGATGACGGAGAGGCAGCGGTCCCAAAAGGCCTCCTTGCAGCTCTCTACCAGGAAGGGCTTGAGCGGGTAGGAGATCTCGTTGCCCATGTAGGAGTAGGAGAGGTACAGGCAGGTCAGCAGGATGGCCTGGAGCTCGTGGTCCGAGCCCACCTCAGAGGAGATGACATCCCTGCACAGCATGTAGAGGAAGACCACGTTGGCCGGCGTGATGAAGCCCTGGTCCTGCCAGCCCTGCAGAAGCAGCGAGCGGTCCACGCTGCGCAGCCAGAGCACGGGGTCCGTGGGGGACAGGTGCTTTAGGCGGTAGCACCGGCGGCACAGAAACTCGCCCAGGCAGCGCAGCAGCTCGCTCGTGGACGCCTGGACGATGACACGTTTGGGCGTCCCTGTGGAGGTGAGGGCAGGGTGCGGGGCCTTCTTGACCGAGGAGGAGACCCCGCTCTGGGAGCCCGAGAGCTGGCCGGCAGCGGGTGCGGGCGGCTGGGCCGGTGGGGGCTGGGCGAACGTGGACAGGTTGGCGCACGACAGCGACTTCTTCAGATTCTCATTGTTGAGGTGCGTGATGTTGTTCTGGTAGCTGCTGTTCGGCTGCACCTTCTTGGAGTTCTTCTTCTTGGCCGACACGGCCACGATCCTCTTCCACGGCAGCACAGAGATGATGGAGTGCCGTTTCAGGTTCTTGTCCTTGGCGTTCTTACTGTTCTGCACGGCCGTGTAGTGGCCCACCGTGGCCGCGCCATCCTCAAACAACGTGGCCTTCCGGTAGCTGGGGGACAGGGACAGCACCGTGCCCATGGTGCCGCTGCGCGCCGGGCGGGGGCCCGCGCCCCTGCGCGCCCAGCCTGCCGGACGGAAGGAGAGAACAGCTCAGCGAGCCCGCGGCGGCCCCGGGCAGGAGGCGGGGGCGCTCCCGGGGGCGCGTGCTGCCCCTTCGGATCTGCGTGGAAAACAAGATGGTTCTCAGCACCAGGCGGGGCTCCGCGCCGCGCTCCTCCACCCGGGCCAACGAGGCCCCCGCGGACTTGGCCCCGGCCCCGCGCCCCCGCGCCGCAGCCCGGCCGCCTCCACTGCGGCACCTCCCGCCCGCCTGCCGCGGCCGCTGCGGTCCGAACGGCCGGGGGAGGGGCCCGGGCGCCGCCGGAGGTGGCCGTGGGGAGGGGGGAGGGAGACCCCCGCCTCGACACCGCGCGCGGCCCCGACCCCGGCCGCGGCTCCTCCGGGGCAGCTGGCGGCTCCGGAGGCGCAGGCTTACCCGGCAGGCGGAGGCGACTCCTGCGCTCCGCGCCCTCCCTCCGCAATGCGCGCCGCGGCTCGGGCCCGCGGTCCCGGCTCTCGGCAGGGCTCGGCGGGGCTCGCGCTCGGCGGCGGCGGCGGCGGCGGCGGCTCCGGAGCTTCTGTCCAAGGTTCTGCAGGAGCCGCGGCCCCGCCCCCAGCCGGCAGCCTTCGCCGCCGCCGCGCTCCCGTTCCCGCTCCCGCCCCGGCGCGCACCTCAGAGGCCTCCCTGTCCGGGGCGCGCGCGCGCGCACGCGGCCCACGCGCCGGCCCGGGCTGGCCTGCTCCGGCCTGGGAACCGGGCCGCCGCGGTCCTCAGCGCCAGCCCCCGCACGCGGTGCGGGCAGGGATGCGGCCGCGAGCCCGAGCGGCTCTACTCGCCGCACCCCATCTGGGACCGGACTCGGGCGGTGGCGGCGGGTACTCGCGGCACCGGCCCCGCCCCCGCCTCTCGGGGCCGCCCCTCCCGCACCGCTCGCCGCCCGCTCTGCGCCGCCGCGCCAGCAGCCGCCCGGCCGCGTGAGAGTCCCTGGCGCCCCGCGCAGCCCAGCTCTGGCCGGGCGGGGGACGGGAGGGGGTGCGCCGGGGGCGGGGCCGAGGGCCGATCCCGCCCGCCGCCCCGCCCAGACACGTGCTGCCTTTGTTCCCGCCGCGGCGCCCGCAGCCGCGGGCCGCGGGGGCGCTCTCCGCCGCGTCCCCGCCCTGGCGACGCGCGGCCCGCTCGGGCTGAGGCTGCCGCGGCAGAAGCCATCCACGGAGGCCGGCCGGGGCCCCGAGATCCCTTTTTCCATTAACATCCTCGTCCCCCGGGAAAGAAGCCTGGAAGCTCCAGGAGGAAGGCCCCAAACCGGGGGAAGCGAAGCCTTTGCGGAAGCCGCTCGAATCCTGACGGACTGTCCCATCACCTTTCATGTCTCCCCTTCCGGGGGCCTGTATTCCCCAACCTCAGGTAAAGGGCCGGAGCCCGGGTAAATAGAAATCCAGGCCAGAGAGGCGTAGGCAGTTCTGGGCTGGTCCAGGTAACAGCGACTGGCTTTCCCCCCCACACACACCTGGGACGGGGCTCTGAGGCCCCCCAGGTTGGCCGCTGCCCCAGAGACGGGCCAATCTTTCACAAACGTGACCTCGACATTTCCAGTGGCCCTCTTATCAGTTATAATAAAACTGAAGCCACTGCTTTTCCAACCCTTTGCTCCTCTTGATTTCGATGTTTTTCATGCTAACCACGTTATCATTTGTAGACGTGGTGCCAGTCATTGTAAAATTCTTATTCCAGTAAGAACAGTTCCTCTCAAAGACAAGAATTCAGATCCTTCACAAGAGCCATTCTTCATTTGTTTTTCTTTTAGTTTGATTCTGGAAACTGATTTAGAGTTATGCACAAACGGGAGAACCAGAAGAGTCAAACCCTATCTTCATCCAGCTTATCACCTCTAGACCAAAAGATAAGTAAGTGGTAATCCAGATTAACTACCAATTCCTGGACTCCGGGCCACTCCAGCACATGAGGCTGTCAACCTGGGCCAGCTCTGCCAGTGCTGCCTACGGCCCTACACAAAACAATGCTATCGAGTCAGAAAAGTGCTAGAATGTGTATATGTACTACCTAGTGATTTCTTTGTCAACAGGGGCAATTGAAAGCTTTGAAGACTTTGGTGACCATATAATGGAAAATGCATTATTGTGTACCCAGAGGGCTACTTCTGAAACACCCACGAATCTTAACTCAGATGAAAACTAACCCTTAGCTCAATGGGCTCTTCCCTCCCGATGTTCCGTGTACAGCCTTTTCCTGCTCTTGAAATGCAGGGGTCCTCAACTTGCCTCCTTCCCTACAGGAAGGAGAGTAAGGAGTTTGAAGAAGTAATCTTCTCCAGGTCCCCTGGCCCAGTGACTCTCTGTCTCCAAGGCAAAGCCATTTTCCCTCCAGCCCCTGGTGGAGAGGCCCAGCTCCCTACTTTGTCCACACTGCCTCTCAAGGTCCCCTTCAGATTCTGGTGCTGAGCAGAGGTTAAATGCTTTCCACTTCACAAAATATGCCTAGATATCGAAGTCTGTAAGCCTCGCCTTAGATCCACCCTGTTACCTGTACCTACAAATTTCAGTTCTAGCTATTCCAAATTCATGGCAGGCAGTACCAAGGTCCACTTTACCCCACTTCATTTCCCAAACCAAAGCAGCAGGCACTTGCCTGGAACTTTTCCAGTCTGGCCACACTGGTATCCTCTCTCGCCATTGTCCACCCAGCCTTCCCAAGCACCTTCAAGAAGAGCTCTTTGCATTACTACCTCAATCTCGTCACACTTGTCAAAGGCAACGCCATGTCTGCAGCACAGCGCGAACAAAATGTGCACTGCCAGCCCACTTGCTATTGTGACTGAGGAAAGGGGTTGTCTGGAAGTCCTGTCCACCCCCCTGCTGTGCCCACTGTTTCAAGGCACTCACCATCACCACCACCCCCAAGCTCCCATCACAGCTCCAATTGCAAGGCAAGGAAGATTCTGCCAGAAACGGCAGAATCTAGGCCCAGAATGCAGACCCAGCTGAATGAAGCAGAGCTGTTTTCTTCCCAGTCTTCTTCAGAGAACTGCAGGTAAGAGCTCCAAACCTCACCATCCATCAGCCTATTCATCCTGTAGCCTATCTCTAGCTGCCAGAAGGGCCAGCCTGCTTATCTGCATTGTTGGGCCAGTATTCCAAGGTGTCGCCAGAGAATCCCTGTCCTCTGCATGGCCTCATCCCCACGCCACCCTGAGAAAGAGAAGACAAGTCCCCAGCCGGCTACCTTCCAGAAAGGGCTCCAAATAAAGCAGAGCTAAGCCCTGGCTTCTGAGGAAGCCATGCCTTGTTCCTTCAGGGATCACAGAGCAGCATCTAGCGGCCCTTCTGGGCAGCACAGGTTATGTAATGAGCACGCAGCAGTGCTCCAGAGCCAAGTGCCTCGGCGGCAGTCCCCAACCCCAGCATGGTCTCATTAGCACACAAGAAACCCTTGGCATCCTGAGGGCTGGTTCCAGGAAGGGTCCCTAGGTGAGGAAGCCAGGCCCAGGCCAGCCTATGGGCCACCAGGCCCACTCAACTGTGCCCGGACCCAGCTTACCTGAGGCCAGGGAGGGAAAGCAGCCCTGGAGGTCTAGAGCAGCACTGTCCAGAAAAATGTAACAGCCACAAATGCAAGCCACATAGGTATTTGAGTATTTTTGAGTAGCCACATTATATAAAAAAAAAAAAAGGAAGAAACAGGTGGATTTTAATAATATATTTTATTTAACCCATTATGCTCAAAATATTTCAACATATATATAAAAAAGTTGAGCTATTTTACATTTTTTTCATACTGTCTTCGAAGTCTGGTTTGTTTACATTTGCAATGCATCACACTTGGAACTAGCCCCATGTCGAAGGCTCCACAGCCACATGTGGCCAGTGGCTGCACAGTGGACAGCGCAGGTCTAGAGACTGTCAGACCCACAAAAGGAGCAGAGGAAGGGCTGCTGCCAACTGAGCCTCGGGTCTGCCCTATGCTTGGGGAACCCTCCCCTCTTCTGCAGGGTCAGCAAAAAGCAAAATCCTTCCTGCAAGTGAAACTATACAGAGACTCTAGAGAACTGAAACAGTAACAAAGTGGTTGGGACTGGAGTGGAGCTGGCAGTGAGCGCTCCCCCTGCCCCCTTGGCCTCAGAGGCCCTCAAACTGCTGCCAGGGTCTGAGGGGCAGTATGAAAATCACTGCTTTTGAAGATTTCAACTAAAAACAAAACCACAACTAAAAGGAGTCTCCAGGCACCTGCACTGGTATGACCTCATAGAACCTTCATAGCACAATTGCCTACCAAGGAAGCAGCAGAGGCTCTTTCAGCCCAATCCCCCTGTCCTCACCGGGCCCTGTTGCCTTGGAAAACCAGAAGGATCCCTGCACACCACTTCTCATTTCAGACCTCACTGACCACCTTTCTTACCCAAAGCCCTCCACTTTACATGAAATCTAAAGGTCTCCCACAAAGCAAATGATGTATCAGAGCTTTGGCGGGCCTAGAAGGCTACAGAGCTGTGCAGACTTGATTAGAAGCCCTCCAGCACTCAAGAAAGGACACTTTTTGAAAAAAAAATTGTTTTTATTGGAACTCATCTGAACATCAGATATACCTGGTGTTGGTTAGCAAGAACCGTTTGTACATTTGATATTGATGGTGCCAAAACCAAAACAGTGACTGGACATGATGGGGAGAGATGCTGAGAACAAAAACCTGATTTTGGAGAGGAAAGTAAAAGCCAGTCAGATTCAGTGAGGATGCAAAACCTGGTACAACAAAATCCTTTTACAAAATATAAATTTATTACGAAAACCTGGAAGGATAATCTGAGAAAGAAAGAAAGAGAAAAGGAGGCCAGCAGAAGGAGGCATGAGGGGAGGAGTTAAAGAGAAGACGGATGAGAGGAGGAAGGAATATAGCTGGGCACGACAGAGGTGCAGAAGCTTACCTGCCCAAATGGCACGAAAGCCTCACTACACGATCTTATCATCAAACAAAGCATGCTGAAATACAATGCTCTACCTCCCAGCTGGTCAGTTTCTAAGAGGTAAATAAAGCAGCTCCCTGGAAGGGGAACATGAGGTTGCTCGAAAACCCAACAATGAAGGTTAAAAAAAAAAAAAAAAAAAAAAAAAAAGCAAGAAAGAAAAACCCACACCCCACAGTCTCATTTCCAATGTTCACTTGTTTAAAAAAAGACTAAATCCATCTGACAGCAGGAGGAGGAGTGGGACAGGGAGAGAAGCTGATGGATTTCAGACAGGCTGACTCCCCTGGAGGGGAAGGAGGGAGGAAGAGAGACATGGGATGGTCTCCTGGTCCAGAGGGGAAAGAGGACAGAGAGAAGAGCGGAGAAGAAGGGCAATTAAAACACTGACGTCTAATCTAGTTTACTGTGTTAAAAAGAGCCACATGCACAGCAGGCCCCCTGAGGGCCCACACTGCTCCCGTGTGGCCCTGGTGGACACTAGCTCCTGGCCTCGTCCCCATTCCTCCACAGGTCGGCGCGGAGCCGGGCAGGTGCGGCGGCGGTGGCGGCGGCGGGCCCTCTGGCCAGTCTGCTGGAGCCGTTGTTGGGGGGAAGGGCGGGTGACAGGCCATGTGACAGGGGAAAGAACACGGAAACGCCTCGTTTCAAATAAAAAAGAAAATAGCAGTCTATACACAGTTGTTTGTTTTGGTTCAGTACAAACAGAATAAAAAGTCGTTGCTTTGATGGTCAGGCAAACACCCAATTCTGAAGAGGAGAGGTGGCGCCCAGCAGGTGGGTTGGGAGCCCCAGTGGTTGGCGGGGCACCTGGCTTTGCGGCCCTCTCCCAGGAGGCAGAGAGCACAGCTTTAGGTAGTGTAAGCCTTTTTCCTTTTATTTAGAATAACCTTTTTTTTTTTTTCTTTTTCTTTTTTTTTAAGCAATTTCCCCATTCCCAAGTTGGGCCAGTAAAGATTACATGAAAACTGGCACACCTATTGGCTGGAATACAGATGCACCAAATGAGGATTTAAAAACTTTCCGAGCGAAAAGTAGAACAAAAAGAAAAAAGAATCTCCTAGCATTTTCCCCAAAGGTTTCACTCTCCCGCCACACACACTCTCCAAAGGACCGCTACGGATCCAACTCTGCAAGAGAAGACAGAGCAGTGTCAATCGGGGAAGCTTCGAGGCCGCCCGGAGGCTTTCGGTCTCAATAGGCGGAAGACGCGCTGCCCGGTCCCGGTCCGGAGCCAGCACTCACCTATGTCAGCTTCTTGGCTTTGTTGTAGAGGGAATCCACTACTTTACTCATGTTCTGAATTGTTTCCAGAGCAGCTTCGTAAGTTTTATCTACTGGGGGTTCATCGAAAATAATCAAGACACCCTCCCCCTGGTCCAAGATCCCTGCAGGAAACACAAGGGCAACCCAGGTAAAAGAGGGGATTAGACACAAAGGCACCTGAGCAGCTGCCCACTCACTCCCTAGCTGCCTCCCTTTCTCCAGAAAGGAGAACCAGAAATCATCTCCATGTTCCATCTGCACATGTTTATTATGCAGTCTCCTCGTCTCACAGGGAGAGAAGAGGGCCCAGGGTCCCCGGGAGCCACCAGGTGAAACAAATGGAACATTTCCTTTCAAGATGAATAAGAGCTTCGTGCTGCTTCACCACTGTTACTCACCATGAAATTTCTTGTCAAGAATCATCTGTGACAATTTCCTTTCCACGTCCGCCTAAAATCAAAGCACATGATTAAAGGGACGGGTATCCACTAGTCAAAGATCACACTGACAAAGTTCTGTATAAAAGGGCAAATGGATTGTAAACAAAACACTAACGATGTAGCTCGAGCTCTGAGCTCACAGTCCCCATTCCACACTAGTTGAGGACTTCCCAACAAGGCCCATCGAGTGGAAATGCTAACCACCTCCACATGCCCCCTTCCCTGCCTCTACCCCCGAGACAAGCTCAGGACTCCTTACCTTGGAGAGTTTGATGAGGCTAGATATGTGTTCAATCTACAAGAAAAGGCAGAGACAGAGACACTGAGAGTCCTACTTCCTCCTCTAACCTGGGGGCAGGTGTGTGACGGCTGTGTCTGCTGAGTGTGTCTCCCCCGGAGCAGACTCTCCTGGGTCCTGTTCAGGCCTCTCATGCTGTCCCTCTGCCTGCCTCTCATCACTAGACCATACACACTCCCGGCCCACACACCCCCTACACAGACGTCTACCACATGCACGGTGACCACAGAAGCAAGGAGGGGACTGCACTCGGGACAAGCAGAGGCAATCTCACCAGCCTCCACCCCATGGCACTCCCGCAACTCTTGTTCCTGTGTCAAAAAAAGCCCAAGCCTCTTGCCCACCAGAAAGTGTCTTGGAAGCAAGTTCCTGTTCTGCACTGGTATGGCAAGTGAAGGGACTAGAGAGGACACCTAGCCAGAGAACTAGAGTCCCCAGGCGGGTCCTTACCTGAACTCGGGAAAAAGGCTCAATGACTCGGATCAGATTCTGTTCCAGTAAGTTATCATACAACTTGGCCAAGTGTGTACTGATGATTGGGTCATCCCGGAGCTCTGCCCGATAATCTGTCAGGGCCTGCCAAGAAAGACGGTCACAGACATTGGCACAGAGAAGCCCCTGAAGCCACGCCACTCCTGGCTTCCTGAGTAGTCTGCTGGACCTCGTAAATACATGAACGACTCAAGTTCTGGAGAATTTGAGATGAAAGAAGAGCTAAAACATAGCCTTACAGCTATGCTATAAGGCAGAAGAAAAGAACCATCAGGAACTAAAAGATGGAGCTCTCTCTAGGCACCATCTTTCTGAAGGAAAGCCTTGTGTTGACAGCTCAAACCGTGTAAGCCCCACAAACAGCTCAGCCTGAAAGCCTAATCCACTACAAAAGCGGTTCTCCACAGGTATCCCACAGAGCAAACGGTCTCCAGGGGGGGAAAAAAAAAAATTCTGAGGTTAAATAATGGGAAATACTTGGGGTGCCTGGGTGGCTCAGTCAGTTAAGCATCTGACCCTTGATTTCTGCTTAGGTCATGACCTCAGGGACGTGAGATCGAGCCCCATGTCGAGCTGGGCAGGAAGTCTACTTAAGATTCTCTCTCCCTCTGCCCTTCCCCCTCCGTGCATGCGAGCTTGCACACCTGCTGGCTTGGAAAAAAAAAAAAAGGTAAAAAAATAATGGGAAATACTGAATCCCACAAGTGGCTCATGGAGTTTTACAAGCACATCAGCATACAGTTCTGCAGTTAACAGAAAACAAAACACCTAATTTTGTTTCATCCTCCCGTTTCCCAGACCCATACCCCAGGGAACCCCTAGTAACAGAAGTGTCCCATCAGACATCCCAAACTTTAGGATAAAATGATCTAGTCTATTTTGTTTATTCATGTATGTAATTTATTTACTTTGAGGAATGGTCTCAAGATCCAGCCTCATGTCAGCTGTGCTATAAGGTGTTAAGAGAAGCAAGCAAATCATGCCAAGTAAGGAAGTGAAACTGTCAAGAAAGCTCAACCAAGACAATGGCTCTCTTGGGGAGAGCCAGAGTCAAATGGTCTAACCTCTGTCCACACTAAGTTTTCTTCCTAGATCTATGTTTGTTTTTAATTAAACAAACAAAAAATTAAAGTAAAGTACTCAGACTAAGAGAAGGGAGACTCAGCAGAGAATATACAAGTCTCACTCTACTGCTTAGGTATGTTTTTCTCCCTTTTCAAACTTTTGCTAACAATGAGTAAAAGTCACAGGAGGCAAAGCAAGCCTGGAATGTCAACCTCACAGGAGGTGTCTTCTGGTCCATTTGCACATATCAAGACTTCTCTTTTGCCTCCAGAGGAGAGTTGGTATTTCTGGAGCTGAAGGAAACCCTACAACCATAACCCGAAGAACAAGTGCCAGGCCTGGCGTTGATCCCTGACATGTGAGCTGTGGGGCTTCAGGCACCTTCATTGAACCCAAGCTCCCTCAATCATAAAATGCAGAGAAGAGGTATGTTGTGAAAAATCAAAGTGAAAAAGGATGAAAGAATATTTTTTTCAAAGATTTATTTATTTATTTGAGAGAGCAGAGAAAGAGCACACACATGAACAGGGGGAGGGGCAAAGAGAGGGAGAGAGTGAAGCAGACTCCCCAACGTGGGGCTCATTCCCAGGACCCCGAGATCCTGTCAGATGCTTACTGACTGAGCCACCCAGGCACCTCTGATGAAAGAGCTTTTTGAAACTGAAAGGTACTATATACAAATGAGGTATTACAACTCAACAAGCTTCACTGTACAAAAGTGCTTATTTCCAGGTTTTGATAATGTACTATAATTAAGATGTAACCACTGGGGAAAACTGGGTGAAGGGTACACAGAATCACTGTGTACTATCTTTGAAAATTCTTGTGAAACTATAATTATTTATAAATAAAAGGGGTTTTTTTAAGTATGTAAATGTCCCTCTCCTCCACCCATTCCCTACCAACCCAATACCATGCTTACCTTTTCAAAATCTGCCAGTGATCTGTTCTTGCTAGCCTGAGCCACACATTTTAATGCTTCTGTCTAAGAATAAAGAGAAAAACAGTGACAGCGATCTATTCTGCACACTCACATCCCATCCAATAAATGTCCTAAGCAGTATGCTATGTCCACACAACTTCTGGCTGCAAGAAGATCCTGCCCCACCATCGATCTTCTTCAGAGGCCGGGGAAGAGAAGCTAGACCACCACCCCTGTGTCCCAACCAGTCTCCCTTTGAAATCTGAAATTACTTAAAAATACTAGGAAATAAAAAGTTAAAAAGGAAAAAAAGGCCCTTACATAGCATTCTCTAAAGATGACAAGCTACAAGAAACAATGACCAGAGAACTGTGATCTCCTTCCCCCTCTTCCAAGGCTTCTTACCCCCAAAGCCCACAGACTCTTTCCTGCCCTCAGCCTCAGGTCGTACCTGTGCTTCATCAAGTCTTATTCTGCTAGGTGTAGTACAGAGCCCAAGGCAGGGTCGGTCTACTTTCATTAGGGTTGAGCCACCAAAATTCCACATATTGCACTCAATGTTAAAATGCCACAGAGAGAAGAAGGTACCATCAGTGGTTGAGGTCACCTTCTAATTTGATTATAAAAGGCATGTCACCAATCTATCAAGTCTCTACTCAGCAAGAAATCTACGATCTTCCTGGGAATCTGTCCTGACTTCTGCTTAAAAGCTGTCATCAAGGCACTAAAGGACCAGAAGGAGCTCCTCTGGTACCAGCCTATGCACTTACATAAGGATGGTGTGTGTTTTATGACAGACTTTGACATGGTGCAAAACTAACCATTAGTGTATTGTGTGTCAGCATTTGTCTCACAGACAGAACAAATTTCATAATGAGTTAAGCCTGAAACTAAGAACCAGATAACCCAAGTTTAAAGTCTGGCTCCCCCATTTAATAGTTACCTGACCCTGTCCTGGACACTTGACCTCTCTTAGCCCGTTTTCCTCAACTCTAATTCTAAATAGGGCAGGGAGTCTTTCACTGTAGTAATAACAACTATTCCTGTGGTCAAAACTAGGAGCCCAAAACTAGGGCCACTCGTAGAAAAGGAGGAAACCATCTGTTGTGGCCATTCCTCCAAAGATATGAGATTGCTAATGTGTCTGTTGTCTAGAGACAACTGAATTTGAAATCTAGAAAGATTACTGTTACTTGACTACTGATAATCAGACAAAGTACAAACAAGGGATGGTCCAGGAGCCTGAGACCATCTTTACACAGGTCATACTCATACCTACTCAGGCACAAAAGGGACTAATGACTATCAAAGGTCTTTTGAACCACGCTCAAAATGCAGGACCTGAGTGAAAACGTACTGAGAAGCACTTGGGTGAGCCTTCAAAACCCAGTTTCTGGGGCGTGTGGGTGGCTCAGTTGTTAAGTGCCTGCTTTCAGCTCAGGTCATGATCTGGGGGTCCTGGGATGGAGTCCCATATTGGGCTCCCCGCTCAGCAGGGAGTCTGCGTCTTCTACCCCTCCCTGGTCCACTCTCTGTCTCAGATAAACAAATAAAAATCTTAAAAAAAACAAAAACAAAAACCAGTTTCTGCACCAAGCACTTCGACCTCCCTATAAAGCACATGTACACCAAATCTTAACAGCCTCCAAACTCCTGGAGAACCCAACACTTCATATTCTGCACATGTTAAGTTTTTAAGTCAGGCTCATGATAGATACATTTTTTGGTCAAAGCTAAATGCAACCTAACTCGTACAAATGCTACAGTTCAGCTCTAGAACTCCCTCAAACCATCTGAAATCTGTAAGAGCACCGAACACTGACTCTCAAGGCCAAGGATTTAATATAGAAAATACACAGAATGGGCTTACGGGAAAAGGGGTGGCAGAAGGAGTTAGGTGGGGGAACACTCAGAGAATATGGAATGGAGACGTGAACAGCACCGGTCCCACCAGGCATCATGACTGACAACGTACTGGTTTCAAGTAAGTAGTGATGAGAACTGCAGTCAAGGTATTCCCTACCTGCCTCCCCGCATACCGAAGTGCAAGCTTCCCGCTCACCAAAGCCTGGACATCTTCTGGGCTAGATTAAATTAAAAAAAAAAAAAAAAAAAAAAAAAAAAAGACAAACTTGGTCACTGCTCCAGGATGTTATGCTTCTAAGTATAGGTTTGGGCAAATTTCTCTTTCTCAAAATTCCACTGAGAAGACTGCCCACAGAGATGAGAAGCCTCACCCCAAAACCCATTATGTCCCTCACCTCACAGAAGCCAGGCTTTTGCTACTCTAGGCCCAAGCTAAGCATTGAAGAATAGAAAAACTCCGGCATTAAAAAGAAAGTCACATTGAACAAACCAAAAGTAATAAACCCAACAGGCAGGATGATAAATTTAAGTCAAATCCCCGGACAACAGGTCTTGTTAAAACACAACCCCTGTGTAATGTAGAGATCCAAAAAGTCCCAGTCGATATCACATTTATTCCCAAACAGATGTGGATAAATTCTCCAGAATTCCTTATAAAAAGATCTGTCCTACTTGCTGCTGTTCCCCTTCTCAAACCTCTCAACTTCTTCCTTAACCCACCCCCATTCTGGGTGGCCCAGTGGGCCAGTGCTGGACTGTAAGCTATTTCCAGGCCCTCTGTCTGGTGCTCAGCAACTCCCTGGTCAGAATAACTGCAGGGTGACGAGAACAGTCCACGAGTCTGGAAAAGAGATTTCTCTCATCTGTCTCCCCAATTCTCAAAAACTAGCAAGCGAAAGTGCTCTGGGGAACACCTTCGATCCTCCCACTCTTATGTCAACCAGTCCCACAGGCGGCAGCTGCTGCTCCTAACCAGCCCAACTCCCTGTGCAAGCTATGTCTGCATGGCAGAAAACCAAGGTGAAGAACCTGAGTTCTCATAACCCCAAGTTAACAGGCACATACGTGTTGAGCATGATTTTGCACAGCAACATGTACTTCAGAGATGTGATGGCCTTTGGGCTATCGATGGAGTCATAACCCTCAAATGCCTCATAGAAATAGGAGTATGCAGTTTTCCAATCCTTCTCTTCTGCTGCGTGGATAATACCTGGACATTGAAAAGATAGAGGAGTAAAAACGATATAAAATAACAGAACCATCGAAGATCAGAGCGGGGAAAGCCTCCAAAATCTATCCCAATGCCATCTATTTAGTGATGAGGTCAGGAAAGGTTAAAGGACCTACCCTAAAGTCGCTGCCAGCTAGTGGTAAAGATAGAATGAGATCTTTAATCTCCCAGTTTCAATGTCACCTTCACAATATAAATCCCAAAAGAGTTAGAGACCCTACTTAAAAGGGCTCCTAAAAACTATGCACTAAGATCTTTCCCCATGCTTCTCATGACCATTATGGTTCTGCTATCTTTTGAAGTCACGAGAAAAGGCCACAGTTACCCTTCAGGACATCACCCTCATACATCAGGAAGTTGAACCAAACATCCTTGGACTGCCTGCCTAAATAACCTGTTTTAGTAACATTTAAGATAGCTTTCCTAAGCTTGACATTTTTGTATGTGAGCAGCTCTCAAAAGAGAAAAAAAAATCCAATTTCTTATACTCTTGCTTCAGATAGTTATCATTTATAGATGTGCTTTTGCCTAGATGCAATCAATATATAGATTTCATATAATGCCAGATGCATGAAGTTAATTTAATTGGACATGGTTAAGCAGTATTTCCTCAGGCTGAGATAGAATAGTTTATCTAAACAAGCTTCTACCGTTTAGAAGTTGGGTTGATCCCAATGAGGCTAACTTTGATTGAACTTGCTATTACTTCCAACCCTGTGCTGTCCAACAAGAAATTTAGTTCCTCCTAGCTTGGGAGGCATCTAAGCCCTCCGAGTGTGTGTATCCGTTCTAACTCTGCTTCAGCCCCTTACGAGGTTACAGACTTCAGCCCCACCTATTTACCACGGTGCTTCCCAACATTTTTCACAGTGAGGTACAAAGACAAAGTATTCAGCAACTTGAAGTAAAAGGATGAAACTGCTTACACATGACCCAAGGGGACAATGTATCAATACATTTTTAACCCACCTGTCACATAGCTATGTGCCTCCATGCCATGTGGGGACTTAATACCATTTATTGAGTATGATATATGCCACACTCCAGTACTTTATACTCTACCCAAGAAGCCTCTCATTTTGAGGCTAAAGGAATCAGACCCTCGTTCTCTCCTGTTCTTAACTATTGAGAGCTAGAGAAACTCCACCCTTCACTTGAGCTCCTTTAAAAATGTCCACCAAACTATTAACACTACTAACCTAGAGGGGATAAATCCCCATTCCCTTACCTCCTGGCCAAGAGCTGGAAGAGAATAGATCAGATTCACAGTAAGACTGGTTTAAAAAAAAAAAAAGTAAAATAAGGCCCAAGAACTGGTATATTGCTTTCCCAAATACATTAATAAATAGGGCCCACATTAGGAGTCCAAGCATCATGGCTAGTATATGAGGTTTATTATTAAAAAAAAAAAAAAAACAAAAACAAAAACTAGACTGTCACTCATTCAACACAGATATTAACGAATGTCTACAATCTGCCAGGCACCGATAAATGGTTACTACAGAGGAAATATGAATAAAAGGCCCTCATGAAGTTCTTAGTCTCACAGTGGAAAAGATGGTCATCAAAACAGAAACAAGATTAGGACCACAGTACATACAAAAGAATATAGCTTTGAGAGGGGAAGTCCAAAGGAAAAGAAGGCACTAGAGAGGGTTTATAGAGGAGACATGAACTGGATCTGGAAGGATACATGGGAGTTTGCCAAGGGGATAGATGAGAAGGGGAATTTCCATGCAAAGAAGACAAAATACAGAAAGGCACAGAAGCAAGAACACATGAAGTCATTTGGTGACTAATGAAAAGGAAAAGATGCTTTCCTTTTGCATACCCGTTAAAGGAAATGTAGCCTGGGGATGATGGGGAACCACTGAAGAATTTCAGAGGGGTTACATGATCTGATTTGTGTTTTGAGAAAAATGACTTTGGGGCCAGGTTAAAAAAAAAAGTAGATCGGGAAAAGGGATCAGGGACAGTCAGATCAGATCAGCAGAAGATTGCTCCAGTGGCCTAGGCCTTCACCACAGCAGTGATCAGAGATGAAAAAGAAAGGATAGGTTTGGAGCCAAACTCCACTTCATCTAGCAACTGAGTGGATACAGGGAGTAAGGAAAGAAAGGAGTCAAAACTGCTCCAAAGATAATAGCTTGAGCAATATCAAATCAATAATTATACCATTACCTTGAGTAGGAAAAAAGGTTGAGGGAGGAGTTAGATAATAATTTTGCTTTTTGACATGTTGAGGCTGAGACACTTACGAGGCATTCAGGTATGTACGTCCACTATGCAGCTGGAAATCTGAATCTAGAATTTAGGAGATGGAAGCTACTGAAGATCTAGGTAAGGAGACCACTAGTGGCATGCAGCAGCCAAAGCCATGGGTGAGTACAGCATTTTAGACAGGAAACAGAGAACAGGAAGGGAAAACAAAAACAAAACAACAACAAAAAAAACACTGAGAACACCCACACTTAAAAGTCAGAAGGAAGAGGAAACAGCAAAGTGTGACCAAAGACACCCAGTCAAGGGAGCAGAATGAGGAAGAGAGTGATGTCAAAGAAGCCTATGGAGTGTTCAATAGGGTCGACTCCCTCCTAAAATCAGAGTTATTAGGGAGTTACTGACTTCTTTCAAGGAGTCAAAAGAGATCCCAAAGTACGCATACTCTTTCAACTTTTTCAAGAAACTTGACAGGAAAAGAAGACAGCAATTTAGAAAGGAGAGAGGGCTGTGCTTTTTGCAGCTGGGCAGTTCAAGGACTAAGAGGAAGATACAAGTAGAGAAGAAAGACTGAAGACTTAGAATGGAACAAAAGGACAGGGGAAAGAATCATTCTTCATATTGAGTAAACTGGGCTGTGATACAAATTCTGGAGAGGAAAGAAGGGAGGATTCATGTAAACATGATCTCTATTTCCTCTGCGAAATCTGATGCAAATTCACCTATTATCCCTTAAGGACAGGCATAATGAAAGAGTAGCAGCTTAAAGAAAATACCAGTATTGGTCGAAGTGAGGTACTGCTGTAAGAGCTTCACAGTCATCATTGCACTGAATCCTCACCACAATCCTATGAGGAGGTATGATTATTATCACCATTTTACAGATGAACTAAAGATAAATTAAGTAACTTGCCCAAAGTCACACAGAACGAAAATTTGACAGAATCAAATTGACAGAACCAAAATTTCAACCTAGGAAAGGTGGCTTGTAGAGCTCCTGTTCTTAATCTCTGTATGACAAAATAAACCATTTGCTATTCATAATACCCGATACGCTGGTAGTACAGGCATTCTAAAAGATTGCAGGGAGGTAACGCCAGGACTTCCACTCGTCTTCTGCCTCCAATTCTAGTGCTCCTTCCATAATGATGATAAACTATGACTAATAGAAGCTGCTGACCACGAGAAAAAGCATTCCACTGCCAATCCATGACCTCTGAGCCCCAATATTACACACTCCTTCAGAAAGGGATCCCCTACACTAAGTGAAATGCAGTGTAGTGAAGGAGGCCTTCCTTAGACCTGATCTGAGGCCCTCTGGGAAAGTCCAACATGCTTTATCAAGGTCTCCAAGTGACAAGAGACTTGAGTTAGTCTAACCCTGGAGAGAAATCATTCCCCCTAATGAGTGACTCAGATGGAGGTTAAGGAGCTTTTTAAACCTGTTGAGCATCTTGGCGCTAACAAATAGGCTGCCTGGCCAGCCACAGGTAAGCATGTTCTTAGAATATTTTAGACAGTTAACAAATTAATAGAAGGGAAGTACCCTTCTAATTAGGTTTCTCTGAGAAGCCTGAGCAGAATCAGCCAACTACATTCTCTATCCCCATCTGCCATTCCCCACTGTGAAATAAGAACTTTAGGAAAACAGCCCACAAGTAGGTAGGGTGTTACCTGACTGCATATCCAAGGTGGCCTGCAATTTAGGGGGGCAGTAGATAGCATTTGCTGTAGTTCGAGCAGAGGTTAAGGCAGCTCGGGCTTTCGGCAGGTTGCTCAGGGCATGGTATGTTTTGCTTTCTAAAAGCTGTACTTCCACCAAAAGGGCTTTGTCATCCATCTTTTTCAACTCCCGCAGCAGCTGAGAACCTGGAGCAGGAAAAAATACATATCCCTTTGTTAGCCATAATCTTAATACTATAACATCTCACTCTCCCATCCTCACAAGAACACTCAGGATAAAGAAACCTGCCTGAACTCAGGTGGTCTATCTGCAAGCATTAAATTTTTTTTTTTTTTTTTACTAATGTGCTATCTTCCCAAAGAGAAACAGATCTCTTTGAAGTTTTCAGCATACTAATGACAACATTAGAGCCAAAAGTCCTATAAGCTTCCTCCAAAGATTTGAATACAATGAGAATCTCCACCCAGAACACACCGAAACTAGTTATCTGGTTCAGACAGCCACTCAATCTCATTCTCTTCCTGTCTAGCAATCATACAACTACATATGAAATGGCAGCCACTAAGATTGGTGGAGGAAGCAAAGAATTCTGGACATACGAATGCTCTCCAAATACACCTTCTTCCCATCTCAGATGAGAAAATCAAATCCAAACAGACTTGCATCATATATAAAAATTAACTCAAAATTGGGCGCCTGGGTGGCTCAGTGGGTTAAGCCACTGCTTTCGGCTCAGGTCATGATCTCAGGGTCCTGGGATCGAGTCCCGCATCGGGCTCTCTGCTCAGCAGGGAGCCTGCTTCCCTCTCTCTCTTTGCCTGCCTCTCTGTTTACTGTGATCTCTCTCTGTCAAATAAATAAATAAAATCTTAAAAAAAAAATTAACTCAAAATAAATTAAAGACCTGAATGTAAGAGCTAAACCCATAAAACACGTAAGTATATCTTTGTGATCTGCGATTAGGCAATGATTTCTTAGGTATGATACCAAAAGCATAAACAACAAAAAAACAATAAATGGATCTTATGGGTACCTGGACAGCTCTGTTGGTTAAGCATTCAATTCTGGATTTTGGCTCACGTCATGATATCAGGGTTGTTGAGATCAAGCCCTGCATCGGGCTCTGCACTGGGCATGGAGCCTGCTTAGGATTCTCTCTCCCTCTCCCCACCGGCCCACCCTCTGCTCGCACTCATGCACGCATTCTCTCTCAAAAATAAAATAAGATTAAATTAAAAATAAAAATAAAATTTAAATTAAAAGTAAAAAATTGGGGCGCCTGGATGGCTCAGTAGGTTAAAGCCTCTGCCTTCAGCTCGGGTCATGATCCCAGGATGCTGGGATCGAGTCCTGCATCGGGCTCTCTGCTCAGCAGGGAGCCTGCTTCCTCCTCTCTCTGCCTGTCTCTCTGCCTACCTATGATCTCTGTCTGTCAAATAAATAAATAAAATCTTTTAAAAAAGTAAAAAATTTTAATTTATAAGAATTAAAAGATAAATTAAAAATAGGCTCTAAATAATACATTAAAAATAAATGGATTTTAAATTAAAATAGGCCTCAAAGGACATTATTCAAGAAAGTGAAAAAGCAATTCCTAAAATCGAGAAAAAAATTTGCAAATTTTTTTGCATCTGGTAAGGGACTTTTATCCAGAATAAACAATAAAAACACAAACAATCCAATTTAAAAAAAGCAAAGGATTGGATAAACATTTTTCCAAAGACATGCAAATGGCTAAAAAGTACATAAAAAGATGCTCAACATCACCAGTCATTAGGGAAATGCAAATCAAAACCACAATGAGATACCACCTTCACCCACACAAAGATGGCTAAAACAAAATGTGGCATACCCACCCAATGGATAATCAGCAATAAAAACAAATACAGTACACGCTACAACATGGATAAACCTTGAACACATGCTAAGTGAAAGATGCCAATCACAAAGACCATATATTATATGACTCTATTTATAGGAAATGTCCAGAACAGGCATATCCACAGAGGCAGATTAGTGGCTGCCTGACAGGGGGAGGGAATAATGGGAATGATAACTAATAGGTACATGGTTACAAGGTTTCCTTTTCAGAATGATGAAAACATTCTGAAATCAGATCACGGGGATGAATATACAACTATCTATGAATATACTAAAAACTATGGGAGCATACATTTTTAAAAGGGTGAATTTTATGGTCTATGAATTACATCTCAATAAAACTGTTATGGGGGGCTGGCTGGCTCAGTCTGAAAAGCATGTGACTCTTGATTTCAGAGTTATGAATTCGAGCCTCACACTAGGTGTACAGATTACTTAAGCAAATAAAACAACAAAAAAAATAAACTTATTTTTTTTAATGCTACTATTTGTTTGAACCAAATGAAATGCCATTTTGCAAGATAAAAACTGAATACTGGCAATTTTTTCAACTTAATACATCATAAGAAGCCATGATCTTCCATATGGGGAAAATAGTCCAAATCTACCAATTAAAAAAAAAAAGAAAAAGAAAAAGCAGCAGGCAAAGATGACAGGGTGTTCAAAGGCCACACAGGGGAAAGGTTTTAGTCAGCCCACTCTAACCATCATATACATTTGTACCAATTAATTTCTTGAGTTAAAGTGTAATTATAAACAAGTATAATAAACGTAATAGTAAAACACGTGCAGTTAGACCCTTTGGTTTTCTAAATTTGACAGATTAACTCTGGTTAGTTACTTAAAACTTGCAAATGGCATTTCTCCACAACAGATTCAGTAAATGCAAAGCCACTTTAAATCCTTAGAAGTAGGCAGAACATAAATTATTAATATGTAACCATTAAGAGTGGCCAGGTTCAGAATACATTTATTTAGCCAGCTAAGATGCCTTATTACTTTCTACCAGCTTACTTACCCAAATGCAATGCTTCCTGGTACCTCTTGGTATCAAAGTACAAAGACACCAGTCTTGCCTAGGAAAGAGAAAAGGCATTGATTGATAGAAAGAAAGAAAAAAGCCAAAGAAAGAAATCAAAGATTGACAGTCACAGAACTCTTACTGTTGAATATACAAGTTCTGGAGATAGCACCAAATCCAGCCCAAGCAACACTACAGTCCATCTGCCACGATGGCCACTGACTATGAAGCTTACCAGGCTGCTGCTTACTTCTCTGAGCCACACAAGCAAGTATTCTCATGAGTGAAACTACTATCAATAATCTTTGGGTGCCTGGCTAATAAAAAATTACTGAAAATACTTTTGATCAAAATGGTATTACTTGGGACGCCTGGGTGGCTCAGTTGGTTGGACGACTGCCTTCGGCTCAGGTCATGATCCCGGAGACCCGGGATCGAGTCCCGCATCAGGCTCCCAGCTCCACGGGGAGTCTGCTTCTCCCTCTGACCTTCTCCTCGCTCATGCTCTCTCACTGCCTCTCTCTCAAATAAATAAATAAAATCTTTATAAATAAATAAATAAATAAATGCATAACTATCAAAATATTTTTTAAAAAATGGTATTACTTGCATTCACAGTCTATCTAATGCCTAGAGACCTGAAAGCAGCACTAATGTAGGCACATTACCTCCAAAGCTTGGCGTAAGAAAGTTCGTTTCTCTGATTTGGCCCATTCGATGCACTCTAAACACAACTCGACCTGCAACAAAGACACAGCACATGCAATATTATGTCCTCACATTCTTCCCACAAACCTCATTTTGGAGAACAGCTTTAATTCCCTCCTATATATTATCCATGTTGCTCTACTTAATGTCTCAGGGGACATGCCTTGATCTACAGTATCTCACTGTGTAATGGTTATATCATAATGAAGAACCAACTCGGCATTTTACAGAGAAAGTATCATTGCACTTAAGAATTGTGTTCTTTTGAAAAAGAGCTTCCTCTCCAAGATTCCTCTTCTACCTTCCCAGAATGGACCCATAACTTTCAACATCTATACCCTGAAATACAGATTTCTACAATGGCTGAGAAATCTTTAAAGCAGAAATTTCTCTCTAAATAGCTGCAAATAGTAATGGCAACGTGTTAATATGAACCCATTGGTAATAAAGGGAGAAATTATCAGCCTAAGCACAAGTGCCTTGTTCCTAACAGTTGCCTGTAACACTCAAACGGCCCAGCTGGCTCTTCCCTTTCTGATACTAAGTGCAGCTAACCAATTCATCACCACAATACGATACACTTAGCATATATTAAAGAGAATAAAAAGAAATTACAATTAGCCTAACACTTAAAAGGACTTTAAGACTTTATTTAAAACTGCTTTGGGGGCACCTGGCTGGTTCAGTTGGTAGAACATAAGACTCTTGATCTCAGGGTTGTAAGTTTGAACCCCTTACCTCAAACTAAATGTTCGGTGCAGAGCCTACTTAAAAACATAAATGAATGAATAAAAAAGTAATAAAGGTGCTTTGAATCCCCAGTTCTATCTGCCACCCAAGCAGTGAAATAATATGCAAAGTAACTGATTTAAAACAGTGTTCAATGCTAGATGGTCTGTCTACATGTCATCAGGTATTTGTGACATATTGGCTTTGAGAAACGACATTTTAAGTACTGCAGATTTTTTATCGCTTTTGTTACTGCAAATTTTGTATTAAGATTCCTAGTCAGAGCATAAGATTAAAAAAAAATACCAACTAAACTTTCTGCTACAACAGATCTTAGTTGCAGTTAGATCACCAACTAACTGCTGATACAACAGATCTTTACGTATATCCAAAGTTCTCTAAGGGAGATGTTATAAGGAAGGAAAATGAATAGCACATATAATTCAAATTGACAGATCTTCTGCCTTTAGATCCCAAGTCCAAGCTCAGTAAGTAAAGAGATGACATTACATGATATTTGGAGGATTCGCCAGTTAAAGACTCAAAGGAACCTTTATAACTCCCTGAAGCCCCCTGGTGGCTACTTAATCTCCTGCACTAAACTCAACCGACCTAAAAATTCTACAAAACTAAATTAAAAGCAAGCCATCCACAATTTCAGAGTTTTGAGTTATGTTCTGAAGAGTAAAACTCCAAGTAAGATCTCTGTTCCTGATGTGAATGGAACTGAAGACACTTTGCTGAATGTGTTTAACAACAAAAACACAAGAGTCCTTAGTCCTAATGTGTCTTTGGAGGGCTAAGAAATGCTTACCGTCCCAGTTCTACCCAGGGAGCTTTTTTAAGAATACAAAAATGGATGCAGAGGCTCCTGACTCAGTAGTCTGGAATAGAGCCTGGCCACTGAGATGCAGCTCTCTAGTTAAGAAACACTGAACTCTACTCCATCATCTCAACTGTCCCCATTTCCTGAGTCCAGATGTGAAGTGACTCACTCAAAGTCACATACCAGCTGCTGGGATCAGAACTAGACCCAGTGCTTCTCCAATGCTCTTGTTCAGGTCCATCTGTTATCCATTACAGGATGCATGATTTGCACTATCTAGGACTTTAATTAGTAAAACCAGCATCTCAATTTTAAGGAAAAATTTTGAAGGCCATTGGCCTTGTTACACAACTATTTTGTTTTGAGGCTTTGTGTTTTGTTAATGCAGATAATGACTAACAAAGGGGATAAGAATATATAAGAAGCCACTGCTTCTGGAGAAAGCCCCTTATTTGAGCACAAAAGCTTGAAGTGATAGAAATCAAACTTTTATTTTTTTTTTTAAGATTTTATTTATTTTGACAGAGAGAGAGACTGCGTGCAAGCACACAAGCAAGGGGAGCAGCAGGCAGAGGGAGAAGCAGGCTCTCCGCAGAGCAGGGAGCCTAATATGGGGCTCGATCCCAGGACCCTGGGATCATGACCTGAGCCGAAGGCAGACGATTAAAAGAATGAGCCACCCAGGCACCCCAGACGTTTAAGTTTTAAATCGATACACTTGGGACGCCTGGGTGGCTCAGTTGGTTAAGCGGCTGCCTTCGGCTCAGGTCATGATCCCAGCGTCCTGGGATCGAGTCCCACATCCGGCTCCTTGCTCGGCAGGGAGCCTGCTTCTCCCTCTGCCTCTGCCTGCCACTCTGTCTGCCTGTGCTTGCTCTCTCTCCCTCTCTCTCTGACAAATAAATAAATTTAAAAAAAAATTTTTTTAATCGATACACTTGACCATTTTTTAAAATATCTTCGATAACTAGATCTGTATGGAAGAATAATAACTACTATTTCAAGTTTTAAATTCTCCAGCACAAACTCCTTTTTTCCATGGAAATAACTGTTTCAGTAATGGGATTCCATGTAAGGTTTCTTTAAATGTGCTACTGTGGTTTCAGTTGGATAAACGATACCAAAAATGGCTTCCCCTGGGCAACTACCCAGAGATCCCTGAAAGGTAAGTTTTGAAATTCCAGTTCACCATTTGGCAAGTGTCTGGCTCAGTCCCCTCTTCACCCTGTTTCTCTACTACCCCCTACTTTACCAACCACCCCATCCTCACTCTCCCACCCCACCCCCTTACCTCACACATACTCCTCCCTTTCTAGGCTGTAAACCTCAATGCTGCAATTCACTCAATCTTAACCTGATCCCTACCACCTACTGGAATATAGCAAGCTAAAAACTGTTTTATAGATCTATCCGACTTATGGTTAGTTCCTAAACAGAAAAAGGCAAGGAAAATCCCCTCCTCCATCCTCTTGGGTACCAAACTCCCCAACACAAAACTACTAGCTCTCTTAACAATGTCTGCAAACTTCTTCTTTTGCCTCATGCCATGATACTATCATGACAATATTATCATGACTTGATTCCCTATCCTTTCCCATTGCTCAAAGAATTTTTCAAAGAACTCAAAATGTTCCAAGAGGAACATGTAGCTCCAATTTCTCCAAGTCAGAGACCCTGAGTCACCTAGAGAGATGTAGTAACAACACTTGCGCTTATATCTCAATTCAGTAAATTTACGTCCTAATTCAACAAAGTATCTCCTAAGCATCGAACATGGGGAAGGCGTTTATCCCTACATCCCTCTAACAAACATGAGTTCTGTAGCTCCTCTGGGCCAAACTACTCTAAGTGCCAAGGATACGGCATGGGACGGGACAGAGTAGCTATCCTCATGGAACTTCTAAGGAGGAAACAGATGTTACAAAGGAAAATAATTATGAAGAAAGATAAAGCAGATGGGATATTTTAGACGGGAGGGCCTAACCAGACACAGAGCTACATGATAAAGGCCAGTAAATCCCACTACCCAATTATAGGAGAGCGCTGAATTCTGATTTAATGGACCTCCACAAAGGAGCAGGAGAACAGCTTGTTACACAAATGCAATTCTATCCACTGAGTCAACTCTATGCTACAGAAAGGGACAAATTCCGGAAACTTCAGTGTGGAATGGAGCAGCTTTGATAATTAATTCTTTCTGCCTAAAAAGTTCGAAGGAACATGTATCAGTCTATCTCAAACTAACATTTTTTGGTCAGCACATTATAAGGCACCCCATTTCAAACAAAAGATGGTGTTGCTTTTTCGTGAGAACAAAGTACAATCTTAAAAAAAAAGAAAAAAAGTTAGGGTTAAATAAGACTAAAACCCCATTAAAATCATTTTTTTCTTTTTAAATTATTCTTAAAGATAATTCTAATGCTTTGGTTCAAAAGACAGACATCTAAATATTAACTCTTTTTGATCTACTATAATGAAACACAGTTCTGCCACAAATGTGAAAACTTTCCTACAAATGAATTCTTCTACAAATGAAGTGAGTTTATGGTGTTTAAACTAGGCCTCAAAGAATCATTAAGGCAAGAAGGCAGATTTTACAGAAGACCTGATTTCAAAGTGGAATCTATATGTCCTAGATTTCTGAAATTCCTCATTATTTACTCAGAATGCTACTGTGCCCTTTCATACTTTTTACTTGTACACTCATGGAGGCCAGAGCAAACAATCAAGACATAAACCCAGCCAGCTATTCCTACCCCGTCCTTATATTTCCTGACATTTTATATATTTATCACCTGCCTTCCTCATTAAAATATAATTCCCATGAGAACACTGACTGTGTTTTACAAATGTATCCCCAGAATATGTAAGTGTTTAGCACATAGCCTGCACTCAGTGAATACTAAGCAATGTATCCATAGGAAAGACAACTATGGTCTTTCTACCAACAGTATCATGCTTGAATCTGCTGCTTCTTACAGAGTAAGTTTTAACTTTGGTAGTGTCTCCTCCTGAACTGCAGAAAATATAGCTATCTTCAAAAAGTTCACAAGAGGCTCCTTGATTCCAAAGAGGCACTCTTCTGAATGGTTCAGGGTCTGGTCTGAACTCGTAGAGGACATGTACAGGTACACCAGAGTCACTTCTGCACACATGAGACACAAACAGATGGATGCTCACCCCTCCATAAAGGCATATATGTAGTACAAAACACGCCAAGAAGGGATGCCACAGACTTATTTCGTGCTCACGAAGAGCTTTGTGACACAAAAATGAAAGGTACCACAGACACAGAAAACATTACAAAGGTGTGGCAATACAATACCTCAAAGACAAGAATCAGTTTGTGACCCTGATGTAATGAGGATTCCAGGGACCACTGACAATCTCCACTTACAAAGCAAAGCATGGAACAGACCCAAAGTATCAAATGCCCTGTAACAAAGAGAAACTGACATGATAAGTCCTGAGCTGTCCTCCCAGCTGTCCCTTCCACATTAGTACCACAATGCAGGCAGGCATTGCTTTCACTGAAACACTTTTTTTTCCATATCAATCTACCTTCTGCCTTTAAAGTAGCTTACCTCCTGCCCTGTAGCTGCTTCCATATCAAGAAACAGATCAAGAAGAGATCGGACCAGGCGAGCTGCCTTAGCCTTGCTGATGGAATTCAAGAAGGGTCGCACATACTTCAGGAGTCCTCCAAGCTCTATGTGGAAGGCAATTCAGAAAAGAAAAAGTAAACATCAATATCAGAGACAAAATACCCATTAAAATAGTGACTCAAGATCATACAATCCATCCTTATGTCACTGCAATCATTCTAAATGATGTATAGCAGGAATTTAAAACATCCTTAGCAGGTAACAGGGTAGCAAAAATTAGTAAGCAATATATACTAAATTTGTATTCCATTCTGCACTCAGCTACTGGATTACTATGAGGGACCTGGGAAAATCTCACATCTCTTGGCCTCATTTACCCATCTTAATGAGAGATAAACAGCAAAGTACTCATGGTCTCAGAGCACAGTTTTCTAGAACATTAAATATGTTGTGCCTCTGACACCTGAAGTAAAATCACTTCCTCACAACCAGCAAATCTGATGAAGTTATGGGAAGGGTGTTTTGTGGTTGTTGCTGAATTTTCAAGTCCACCATAGCAGCTCCCCCTTAAACAGATAAAGATAATCAATTCCAGGGTCCCTTCTCCTCCCCTCCCAAAGTTCTCCCCAGTTTAGCCTTTTAGCAACAGCACTTCCCTGGCACCGAATAAACTTTTCACAGAAAACTTACGGGGTTTTCTCCATTTATCTGTAAGGCCTAAGTCTTAAACTATGAACAAAAAAGGAATCTACCACAGAAGTTTTCTTCCCCTTGTATTGGAAAAAAAAGGTGGTAAGTCATTTTAAAGGAGCATCTTTAGAAACAAGAGTAAAAATGAGAATATTCCAACTTGTTAACTATGGAAGTACTTTTGGAATGTAGGTTAAAATTACTTTAGTGCCACCGCCTCTTTAATATTCTCCAATTGTGGACTCACCCTCCCGAGGATTCTAATTCAGGGCAAGCAAACCTCACCCTCCTGAGAATGCTAATTCAGGGTCCTAAAATCCTCATCTGCCTGAACAGTCACAGGATGCATGGGACTGTGTCAGGTACAAAAGGAAATTAAACAATGGAAAAGTTCATCTTTTCCTTCACTCCCCAGTACTCACCTTTAATTCCACTAAGATTTTCCCCATTCTGCCCCTCCACTCACCCCTGCATAGACTAGACATGTGCCTGCTTTCATACCTTGTTTCTGCTGCATTCCCATGCAGAATTTCTCCCCCATCTTCTCGACCTATATAAATCTTAGATATCCTTTTAGGTCCTGCTAAAGTCCTATCATTGTCTTCCAAACCAACTCCAGGCTGCACTGATTTCTCCTTCTCAAATTCCTTTTACATTTGTACAAATTTTAATTATACAATCACAGCTTTTTAAAAGTAGTTTAGTACAATGTCCCTTCTCCCACAGTATTTCCGATTATGCTAGAACAATTATGCACAATCTCTAATGACAGAATTGTTCAGAAAGCAGACTATTCAAATGTTAGTGAAACTAAATTGTTCTTTTTTTTTTAAGACCCAAGTCTTTACCCTCCTTCTACATGGTTTCAGCTTTCTGAAGACAACTGTCTTTTATACCTCCTTAATTTTTCCTTTCTCCAAGCTAAACATCTTTAGCTATTTCAACTATCCCTCCAATGTTCTGGTTTCTAGATTCCTTGTCATTGAATGAACTCTAGTTTGCAAACATATCATCTGTAGTACCCAGAACTGAAAACAATTCTCCAGGTAGGGTCTGACCAGTAGAATCATGGCCTGATTCTCTTGATCTGGCCACCACAGGTAACACATGATAGCCTACTTCCTTTTTTCAATAGCACTTTATTAAAGTCTTTTTTGCATAGACAGGTAATTCCTCATCTTCCTCTGTTTTGATAAATACTTTTAAGTAAATAACTTTATACTTACTGAATTTAATCTTGCTGGCTTTGGCAATAACTCTGAATCTTAATTCTGTCCTCTACTGTACTGAGTCATCTACAAAAAATAAGCAGGCCTTCTGAAATGGCTTTAACCATAATGCCAGAGGCTGACCAGAAGAACAATGACAGATCCCTATGACATGATGCTAGAGACTTCCCTCTAGGTTGACAAATGATCTTCATACCCTGTATCTCTCATTAATATTATGGCCAATGTTCAAATGCCTTGCTTACATCAGATATGTAGTCTGTATCATTCCTCTAACCCAGAGGTTGGCAAACTTTTTCTGTGATGGACCAGATAGTAAATATTTTCAGCTTTTTGGGAGATGTGGTCTCACTGGCAGATACTCAACTCAGCCACTGCAGTACTAAAGCAATCATAGACAGTAAGTAAACAAATGGGTGTGGATGGGTTCCAAAAAAACTTTATTTACAAAAACAGCTGGCAAGCCACTGTCTGTGGAGCCCTGCAAATCTACTTGTCTGATAAGGCTAACCAAAGAGAATGAAGGGGAGTTTGAAATAATCTTTTCTTAATAAACCCACAGTCTTAAGTGATTAAAACCTACTCAGCCAATAATCTGTCCCAGATATTAGTGATTACCAGTTTAAGGGGTCTAGAAATTATTCTTTCCATTATCTTCATGCAAAGTAAAATAATGTTTGCCCATCCTCAGTTTCCTTAATACTTCTCCATCCTCCATGACTTTTCTCAGAATAATAATAGTGGCTCTATAAATATATCTGCTAGAACTATGCTTCTGATATTAAAAGACAGAAACTGTCAGAGCCTAGAGACTGAACTTATTTAAAGAGCCTATCTGCTCTTTCCTCTCTCTGATTTTTTTTTCCTATCTTTTTCTTTTTGAAAATCATTTTCCTTCCTGGAAAAGGCTGAAGTGAAACATGAACTAAGCAGCCTGCCTTTTGCTCTAGCACCTGCTAGCATTACAGTATTTGCTCCAAGCACTGATAGTGTTATTCTTCTTATCCCAACAAAGAAACAAATGACCTCTTAGTTGCCAAAGACTCAGTTCACTTTTTATTTCAGTCTATTGTTGCTATTCATTCTTGGTTATATTCCCCGTTTCCTTCCATTTTCATACATCCTAAAATAATTTTTAATTCCCAAAGAATCATACTGCCTTATTGAGATTATTTATAATTACACGACCCAAACTTTCTTTTTAGAAGGTCACAGAACTTGGGCACCTGGGTGGCTCAGAGGGTTAAGCCTCTGCTTGCCGCTCGGGTCATGATCTCAGGGTCCTGGGATCACGGCTCTCTGCTCAGCAAGGAGCCTGCATCCCCTACCCCCACCCCCCACCTGCCTCTCTGCCTGCTTGTGATCTCTCACTCTCTCTCTCTGTCAAATAAATAAATAAAATCTTTAAAAAGAAAAAAAAAAAAGTCACAGAACTCAAAACAATCCTTTCAGAATCTCAAGCTATGAAATCTGCAGATCCTGAGCCTAGCCATCACATCTGATGATGCTCAGCACCACTTTCAACCATTATGCATCAAACCTTGCCTCACTCACTAATTCCCAAATGACTGCTGTAGGTCAGAGACCTTATCTTGTATTTTTTTAATGGAGTACTTAGCACAGTGCTAACTGTATATTAAGTGCCTAATAAAACAAAATTGAAGATTAATGGAACATATTTTCTGTTCTCAGGGAACCAAAATTCAAAGGAAACAATATAAACCTATCAATTATGAACAGCATAGTGGGTTACAAGACTTCCTTAGAGTTTCTACAGTATATACCTATACTCATCAAACTCTTTCTTAGAAAACAATGACAAATGACCATAGGAAAGTTGTTAAAAGTCCTTAGGATTCACCTGTTAAATTCCAATAGGTTTAGCTATACACTTCTCAACTTCTCAGGTACTGAGTCACAAAAAGGGAGGGGCAAGGAATAAGGAGAGGGCAAAGCATAAAATAGGAATTTCAAGCAAAACAGTTGACATTTTTGGATAAATTTTTCAAGTACTGACTATACTACATGCTATTTGCAATTATCCATGCTACTGGAGGAAAACAGATATTTGGAAATTTAAACAACAGAAAAACCTTAAACCACTTTATCTGACTTTCTAATTCTTTCAGGAAAATTACTTTATTAATCATGTTTTGTATGGACCAATTATGAAAACTATTATGCAATCCCAAGCTCACATTAACTGACAGCCAGAAGGAATCTATAAATATGTTAAATAGGAGGGAAGTCAGTCTAAAATGAAAAAAACAGGGACACCTAGCTGGCGCAGTCAGAAGAGCATACGACTCTTGATATGAGGGTCAAGTTCGAGCCCCACGCTGGGTATAGAAATTACTAAAAAAATAAATAAGTAAACTTAAAAAATAAATAAAGTGAAAATCCCAGCACTGACCACTGATAACCCGTAAGTGATTAACTATGGAAAGCATGAACCATTACACCATAAGGCCTCAAGCACTGAAGTGGGACAAATTGGTTCAAATCCTGGCTCTTCCACGTACTAGATGAGTGATCTTGGATAAGTTATTAACTCTTCTGTTCTCTGTTTCCGCAGGTGTAAAATGGACAACAGCATCCACATTACTGAGTTGTTTTGAGGATGCAATAAACTAAATCATTTTTGTGCTTAAAACAGTAACTAGTTGACAGCACTTAAAAACTGTTTTATTATAGATATTTTTAAATACTTTAAATAAAATTTAAAAACTACATAAATATATCCTCCCAACTGCATACATCTTTATACAATGTTAGTCATCCTTAATTGCAAAAGATCTTAGTTCTCAAGTTCAAGAAGTTTCACTAACTTATACCTCTTGGATAACAATATTATTTTGGGGAAAGTAATTAATGAGATCCCTTACCCTAGCTTAATCCATTCTAAATTAGATAGGACCTAAATTCACTTTAAAGTTGACAAAAATCATCCATTTTAAGCTTAAGCTTCTCTAAATACTATTACCACCTTACTAAGTCAAAGGCCCTTCCTAGTCTCTTACTTCAGTGACTCTTATTCCAAGGACACACCCATCATCAGAGTATCACCTCAAGCCTAGAAACTCAATGATTCAATTACAACTAGAATGTTTGGGCAATAACATGGAGGAAGTCCCACGTAACAATGGAGAAATCTCAGGAAGGCTCTTTCCATTTAATGTCTCACTTACTCTCTTAACAGAAAAAAAGGACATTCCATTCAATGTCTCACTCTAAATTGGTCTCTCACACTGAATTGGATGCAAAATCCCTAGTCACTTTCAAGTCCGGGTGGCCTAAGTCACCATCCATCTTAAATACATCAGAGCTGAAATCACTAAAGACAGCTGCTGCTCATGCTGCTGCCCTTATGTAAGGGAACACAGTGAAAACGCAAACCAGAAACAAATCACACAGATCACCATATCCTAACAGGAACAGGATCTTCTCTCACCTGCAGAACAAAACTGTTCCTCGAAAGAACTGAATTTAAAGGTCCATCTAGCTTCCTGCTAAAAAACTGAAGCTCAACAAGTTGACGATAAAATGGAGTTACACCACTAATAAACTGTGTGGATGCATTCCTATGTTCCTCTGCTCCAACAGAAACTTGAAACTTTTCAAGTAAAAGAAAAAGCAACCCATTTGCATCACTTACCAGCAGCTTGTCCAGTCTTTGCCAAGAGAGACCCCAGTTCCAGGATACTCTGCTCTTTGACCTGCACTGCCTCCTCATCATTCTCTTGAATGTCACGCTTCACTGGGAGAGGAAAATGCAAACCTTCTTAAAATTCTGATAAAAAATGAAGACTGAGGGAAATTTCCCCTCACAAGACCAATTACAAACTCAGTTACCAAAAGACACATTCTAGGGAGCTTAAAAAAAAAAAATTCTTAAAAAAGTAAAATCATCATGTAAGATATGTCCCATGTAAATTATAAAAATAGATTCCTCTCCAATTTTAAATGTGCCTTTTCATTCTATGAATCAGAATTCCCCTTTCCCACATACAATGAGATTTCTGTTGTAGTCACTTGGTTAAAGCAAAAATTCAAACAAGTTCTTCATATTGTGGTTGTTAGCCCCATGTTAGGCACTTTGTTACTGAAAATATTAAACATGCCTATATGTTTACCTGCCACAAACTAAAATCAAAAGACCATCATTTACTGGTGACGAAAAAAGTCAAGAGTCTTTCAATAAACTTTAAGCACATCACTAATGGGGTGCTTGGGGTAAGCAGTTCTACAAAGCCATTCAGGAAAAACAACTCAATCAAGGTTCCAGTGTGATCCTTAGGACGGACTGCTGCTCTGTAATGGATCCTTAGGACCGACTGCTGCTTAATGGATTCAGGACCTGTTAAAATAACTTTCTGTCCCACTTTCAACTGTTAACAACTATTTTACCAAACACTGAATAACCTCTCTGAGTTTGTGGTGATCATTTTAGTGATCATCACTAGTTATCACTTCTCTTACAAAGCATCATGACTTGACAAAAACCAAGATTTAGATACTCCATAATGGAGTCCCGAAAAAGTAACACTGTAACCATCATGACTCAAGCTTGCTCTAAGAGGGAAGCTTTCAGGGAACTCTCTCCTAGTGGAATGGGCAATCACAAAATACTCCAACTATAATGTGCATCCTAATTTCACTTATAAAAGTCAAAAAATTAGGCACTTAGCACAAAAAAAAAAAAAAAAAACCACCCATGCTTCTCACATTAGCATGTACTCCTAAAATTATATATATATATATATATGTATATACATATATATATATATGACTGAGATGATGCTGGTTCTATAATTGTAACTGACAGCTCAAGATCAGAACTTCAGAATTAAAGGCTTTAGTTTAACAAAATCATCCATTCACAGATGCATCTTAACCCCCCTTCCCTTCTCCAGTACCCCCAAAGATAAAGACATCAAGCCCTTGTCATTGTCTTTTCTCCATGCAAGTCAGGAATACCAAAAATCAACAGACCAGGAAGTCAACATAAAAGCCAACATCCTGGAGGTCCCACATACACGTGCATTTCTTACGCTACTTGTTGATCCCATCTGAATCTTCTCAAGCTGCGTTAAAAAGATCACATTACTACACGTGCAGTGAAGAGCTAACCCATGCCCTAACTGAACCCTTTGCGACCTGAACATTAAAAGCCTTCTCTGTCATCACAAATTTATTTCTGTCCACACCTGAATCCCGGTGGAAACTTATCGGAAGCGACTGGCTGGAGCTCCCGTTCCAGTTTTCCTGTGGTGTGCAAGGTGTAAGGCAATCTACTACAAACTGACTCTTCATTTTCTCCGGCAGTCTGCGGCCGACCGGTTCCCCCAACTCCGCGGCGGACAACTCACTCTCCGAACTCACTTCCCACACTCTACCGGGGAGACTAGGACGATTAGTCACCTCCTCTAGCCGGGCGGTCCCATCTCGCTCTTACACCCTACACGGGGGCAAAGGGACGTCTCGGGCACCTCTTCAAACCAAATGCCAATCTGCGGTGTGTGTCCCCTCCGTATTTCCCACATTCAGAAAGAGACATCCCTTCAGTAGAGCCTTCCGCTGCGAGGCTGGGGAGAGGCAGCAGCTCTCAGGGTCCCGAGGAAGAAAACTCCAAGAGAAGAGCAAGCGCTCGCGCTGCCACCCGGAGCGGGCTGTGCTGATAACAACGGCGGGAAACGCTGTGTACAGCGGGTTTCGCCAAGGCCCTTCAACTCGAGGTTCTCAGTCCTGTTCGCGACAAGCCCGGCGGCCGGCACTACTCGTGGTCCCGGGCCAGCCCGCACGGGCCAGATCGGGGGCAAGGCTGGGGAGTGGTGGGGGCCCCGGCTCGGCCCACCCTCTCACTCCACGCTGAGCCCACCGTGAGTCAGCAGCCGGCAAGTGGACACCGGGGCTGCCTCGAGGGGTCCCACCCGCGTGGGACCCAGGGGGCTCCAGGGAGCTGCGAGCGGCCTGTGCCCCCGGCCCGGCCCCCCTCACACACAGTGAGTCAGCAGCACCAGAGCCGGCTAGCCCGGCCCCGCTCCGTCGCCGCCGACCCACACAAGCCCAGCTGAGCCGGCAGGGTCAGAGAGGGGGCGCGGCGACCTTTACCGATGGAGTGGAGAATGTCGATGGAGGCCTCCCGGTCGGTGCTGAGTAGAGACTGGGCTCTCTGGAACTCCACCACCGCCGCCGCCGCCATCTTACCGCTTTCACACCGTCCCCGGCCGCGGCCGCCGACGCCGGAAACACACTCCCGGAAAGCCCGCCCTCGCCTCCCTCTTCCCCCCATGGCCCCCTCGCTCCCGTTCCCAGAGCACTACGGGAGTTGTAGTCTTGCCGCCTGTCGGGGATTGAGGAGTGAGGGTAAGAGCTGGGGCGCCCGGGCTCGTGGGCGGCAAGCTCCCCAGCACCGCCTAGCGGCCAGCCCGCGCGTCAAAGAGGCGGTGCCTAAGCGTTGGAACCGAAGGCTAGTCCCCAGCCACCCTAAAAGAGGCCTCGTAACAGCCACTCTCTTAGCTCGCCCTTGAGAGGACTTTTGGAGCACGCACCTAGGTATTCATTGAAAGCCGTTTGGCTTCCTTTGTCACTTCCACGTTTAACCATTCATTCAGGGCAATAAGCGATCGTATTAGTGCTCACGATGTGGCAGACAAAGAATAGCAACATTCAAAGGCGTTCAAGCGTCTAACAACATCTCTCTCTCTCTCTCTCTCTCTCTCTCTCTCACACACACACACACACACACACACACACACGTGCATTGCAGGCTAGAATCCTACGGAATCATAGCCAGCCTGTGATTAAACCCATCAACGTCGGGGAGAACTGATGTTAGAAGGCTCAGTTGGTTGGGCAGCTGCCTTCGGCTCAGGTCATGATCCCAGTGTCCTGGGATCGAGTCCCACATCGGGCTCCTTGCTCGGCGGGGAGCCTGCTTCTCCCTCTGCCTCTGCTGCCACTCTGCCTGTGCTCGCTCGCTCGCTCTCTCTCTCTTACAAATAAATAAATTTAAAAAAAATAAAAATAAAAAAAAAGAAAGTGAAATACCATCTTTGCCCCCATTCACTCAACACCCCTCTTGGGGGTCACGCGGAAGTCTAACAGCTACCTGGACTCCCCACTCAGAAAAAAAAAAATGGATTTTTCTAATATTTCCAGTTCCTTCAACTAAAATCACAGATATCTGAAGGGCTGTCAAGTGAAAAGAGAAAAGACATTCTGTAGGACCACTGAGGGGTGAGCTTAAGGGAAGGGCTAAAAATATAGAGGCAGTTCAATATGAAGAAGATATTTCTCCGGTGAAGACAATCCGAAAACTGAATATGCTGTCCCCTAAAGGGCCCTGGAGAGGGAACCAACATTGCACTCCTCTGTGACTGGGTTAGACAATTTATATATTTATCTTCTCTTATCCTTCCAACAATGTTCTGTGAAGATGTTATTCACACTCCTTTCATAGGTGAGGAACCGGGTTTAACGCGATCTGGTGAAACTCATACGGTAATTGGCAGAGCTGAGATCTGACAGTTAGGGAATGCATTCCTAGTTCCTGGATGTGTCCAAATGAAAATTGATTAACATCTCATCAAGTTGTAAACAGGATTCATAGCAACGGTGGGGAAATAGATTAAACGGCTTCTAGAGTTCTCCTAACTCTGAGATTCCACCAATCTCAGTATAAAACTAAGTCTTTCTTTTCTTAGAAAGGGCATTCCTTCCTCCTCAATTTGGTGGCAATTAATATATCGTGCCAGAATGCTAATGAGCTATAAAATTCTACAGCTGAGAACAGCAGGAAGTATCTTCACCTTCTACAGGAGGTCTACCAGTTCCTCCTTACTACTTTAATAAGTAAAAGATTTACTGAAAAATGACTAGACCAATCCTAAAACCTTTATCTACTTCCAGCCTCCACCAGGGAGAGATAAAAATTCAAAAGGAATTCATTAGAAGAAATCATGGAAGAGGATGAAATGCTCACCTCACTATAAAGAGGGAGCACTACAAAAGACTTGGGGTGTCTGCGAGATCTTTCTCCCAAGCTGGTGAATCTCACTGACTACAGCAACTTAGCCATCTCTGTGCATCCACATTGGTAAGAGTATTGAGGTGAACCAGGCCTGTCTCTCTAGGAGGTTGGGGCCTCCGTGCACATTCATGGAGGTGTTTACCAATATGGGCCTAGAGAATTCTAAATTAGGGAAGAGGGCTGATACATTCCACAATAGGACAAGGAAAAAGGGAAGCAATGGGGCAGCCTGCACTGTTTGGCAGAGTTGGGTGGCTAACTCAATAGGGCTTCTCAGCAGAGTGAAAAGACCGAGTAATGGGCTGGAAGAGTGGACATCAAAAAGCAGTGACTGAAGAGTGACCTTAAGGTTCACAGGTATAGCCTCTAAAGGACCCATAAATGCTCCCAACAAGAAAGAGTCAGCACCTGGATCTCTGCTTCTGGCAACATTAGTCATGTGAGACACTTTCACTTCCTTTCTTTAATCCTTCCCCTAATGCCAGAGGAGCAGAAGGAGAGAGGGAAGAAAAAGAAGGGAGGAAAAGTATAAGCTAAACACAAATTCCCAATTGAGAGTCAGAGAAAAGAGAAGCTTTAAATTAGAAACGGAGTCTCAGTCAGATGAGTGGCACAGACTCTTGATTTCAGCCCAGGTCATGATCTCAGCGTTGTGAGATCAAGCCCACATCCATCGGGCTCTGCATTCAATGGAGAGTCTGCTTGAGGTTCTCTCTCTCTGTCTTGCCTTCTGTCCCTTCCTCGCTTGTGCAAGCTCTCTCTCTCAAATAAGTCTTTAAAAAACTAAAAATAAAAGGCGACTGGGTGGCTCAGTCAGTTAAGCATCTGCCTTCGGCTCAGGTCATGATCCCAGGGTCCTGGAGATCAAGTCCCGTGTAAGGCTACCGAAGATTCTGCTTCTCCCTCTGCCCCTCCTCCCACTTATTCTCTCAATCTCTCTCTCAAATAATAAATAAGTAAAATCATTTTTAAAAGTTAAAAATAAAAAAATAAATTGGATTTGAAATTGATGTTTTGATTTAGGCCAGAGTGGACTTTTTTTTCTAAATAAACTTTTTTTAGAGCAGTTTTAGGTTCACAGCAAAACTGAGCAGAAAGCAAAGATAGAATGGGCTTTAAAATCATTAGAAAAGACCTGAAAGTTAGGAGATCTGCTCAAGATGTTATCAGGGGGAAGAGACAGGAGATCTAACAGAGAATGAATAGAGGGACGCAGCTTGTACCTGCACCAAGTCCTTCAACATATTTACAGCACCACCATCTGCTCAGTTTCCTAGTTACCCAAACTGACTCCTCCTTTCTCTGACCAGTGCCACCACAGCTAAATATTGCCTCCTATTTATTCTCCTGTTCCTCAGGTACTGGTTCCACACCATCCTCTCTAACATTTTGAAAAGTTTATATATATACCCTCCTACTGGAGGAGCTACGCAGTGATCCCATGGGAAATGCAATAGGCATTCAAGAGTAGTTGATTACACTACTTGTCTTTGATCATTCCCTTTCTTTCACATCAAGTCCAAGGGAATGATCTCTACACCTACATTGTACCTTTTTCTTTCAAAAAGTATCATCAAGCAGAAAATGCAATAAAACAGCCACTTTTTAGTTTTAGAGGCACTCACTTGCTTTCAAAGTCTAGGCCAGCCTCTAAGTAGCTGGTGATTTTAACATGTTTCTTAATTTCTGTGATCGTTCATTTTGCCTCTGGAAAACACGGATAATAAAACCTAGCTCTCAAGGTTTCTCTAAGGATAGCAGATAAGCTAATATGGAGACATGCTGAATAAATGTGATTTTCTTCCCATGTAGCATCTTGATTACAGAAGACTGAGAAGTAACTTATGGAGATCACTACCAACTTCTTGCGAGTCACCTTTCACCGACTGCATTGATAGGTAACCGATGTTCTTAAACTTAAGCAGTTGCAAAACTGTAAGTCATTCTCAGGAATGTGACATTCTCAATGTCATCAAAACTCCCCCACTACCACCACCACCCTCTAGCAGTTGTCCAGCCATTCTTCTCCATGCTGAGCTGCTCCAAATGTCCTTTGCGTGTATCTGATAGTCTGGGCCTTGGGAAGGTCTGGTGACCATCCCATTCACTGGGGGCTACGAAGCGTTGCATAATCAGGCCCCTGCCCACTTCTCCAACGTCACCCCTTGCTCACTCTGCTCAGTTGGCAAATTTGGGTTTTTGTTCTTTTCTTTTCTTTTCTTTTTTTCCTCAAACAGGCCAAGCTCTTTCCCACTTCAAAACCTTTACATTCCGTCCCCAGGTTTCAGCTCGAAGATCATTTCTACAAAGAGGCCTTCTGTGTCATCCCATTAAAAGAAATCTCCTCTGGGCTCCTGGGCGGCTCAGTGGGTTAAAGCCTCTGCCTTCGGCTCAGGTCGTGATCTCGGGGTCCTGGGATCGAGCCCCGCATCAGGCTCTCTGCTTGGCAGGGACCCTGCTTCCCCCTCTCTCTCTCTGCCTGCCTCTCTGCCTACTTGTGATCTCTGTCTAACAAATAAATAAAATCTGTTAAAAATAAATAAATAAATAAATAAATAAAAGAAATCACCTCTACCTTCAGTCCAGTAACCATATTACTCTGTTTATTTCCTTCTTAGGATTTAATACAGTCATGGATTTTATTCTATCCCTCATGTAAAGCTCACTTCCCTCCACAAAGTTTCAGGGACCGTGTCAGTCTTGTCTACCCCCAGCTCCCACCATAGTGGCTTGCGCACATGGCAAACACTCAATAAATATTTCTTAGATGAGTGCTAGTATCTGTCCTGCCACAAACTTCCGCTGCCAGATGGGTCCATATCCCACACTATGTGACTGTTTAGCCATTGCTGCTTATATTGCAGTAGGGTTGATGGGGCTGTCCCAGATTAGCCATGACCTAGGGTTTATAAGGACTGGCCTGAAAAGACTAGCTAGACCACTCCAATTCCCCTCTCAGGAACTGGGGAACTGAGAGACTGAGTTAGCTAGCCAAGGGAACTGAAATCAAAACCTGTCACTTGGAACCAACAAGAATCATGTAGATAGAGGGAAAACTCACTAGATGCGTGAAGAGAGGCAGGAATATCCTGAAGGAGAATCCAAGCACCACCAAAGAAGGCCACCTCAGTTCCTAACAACTTTCTAATTTCTACCTCCACCCCCATGAGGCCCACCCATGCCATATTCCCCATTCTTGAAATACCAAGACATGTTTCCTTTCCAAATATCTTCCAATCCTTTTCATTTTCATTTTTCATTTTCTCTAATATTCTTTCATATTTCTTTTTTTTTAATTTTTTAAAAAGATTTTATTTATTTATTGGAGAGAGAGAGAGAGATCACAAGTAGGCAGAGAGGCAGGCAGAGAGAGAGGGAGAAGCAGGCTCCCTGCCGAACAGAGAGCCCTATGTGGGGCTCGATCCCAGGACCCTGAGATCATGACCTGAGCTGAAGGCAGAGGCTTAACCCACTGAGCCACCCAGGCGCCCCTCATCTTTCTTTTTTAACAAAGTGAGAGGAGGCACTATATCTAGCTGGAGTTAAGTTTCCTTGTTTTTGTGTTTATTGTTACATCCTAGTTATGGGCAATAATACCACTGACTTTCTATTGATGGTAGAGACATATAGTTACAATGAAAAACAAAGTGGATCAATTTAAATAACAATACATACGGTATGTGGACATGGAAAAAATCAGAACTATGTAGGATGAGCAAATGATTATTTGGTCCATCAATACCACTAGGTAGCCAACCATCTACCTCCCATTATCTTTCTTTTTATTCCAAAATCACATCTCTGTTTGGAAGACCAGGAAATCCTTTGGGTTCCTGCCCTAGATAATAATCTGTAAAGATGGCTTTCAAGTTACTTCTGGCAAAGACACTATATACTATAGAAAAAAGAAAGAAAATGGAATTTAAAGTCAAGCAAACATGGAGTGCAAATCTTCACTCTAATACCATTTAATAGTCAAATTACTTAAACTTTCTGGGATCAAATTTGATCATCAATAAAACTACTTTTAAAAATCTACTCCATTTGAGGGGCATCTGGGTGGCTCAGTCAGTTGGGTGTCCAACTCTTAGTTTCAGCTCAGGTCTTAATCTTGGGTCATGAGATCCAGCCCCATGTCCGGCTCTGTGCTCAACATGGAGTCCACTCATTCCTCTCCTTCCTCCTCTGTCCCTACCCCTGCTCTCACCCTCTCTCTCTCTGAAAAAAATAAATAAAATCTTTAAAAAATATATATACTCCATTTGATGTTTGCTCAACAATGTGAATAGGCTTGGCATCATAGAACTGTGCACTGAAAAATGGTTAAAATTGTAAATTTCATTCTGTGTATTTTACCAAAATAAAAAAAAAATAATCTACTTCACAGAATTGTTTGAAGGCTAAAGTTTTTAAGACACTATAACCCTTCAGCACTACCACTGACACACAGTCTCCTAAAAGACAGTTGAGGGGCACCTGGGTGGCTCAGTGGGTTAAGCTGCTGCCTTCGGCTCCGGTCGTGATCCCAGGGTCCTGGGATCGAGTCCCACATCAGGCTCCTTGCTCAGCAGGGAGCCTGCTTCTCTCTCCTCCACTGTCTGCCGCTCTGCCTGCTTGCACTCTCTCTCTCTCTCTCTCTCTCTCTCTCGTGCACGCTCTCTCTCTCTCTGACAAGTAAATAAAATCTTTTCTTTAAAAAAGCACCAAAAAAATAAATAAAAGATAGTTGAGTTGCTGACTAAATTAGCTGATAAGCTCCCACAACTCACGCTTCCTCTAGGAGCCCTCATAGAAGGCTAAACAAACCTTTAAGTAGTGATTTTATAACAATAGGCTCTATCAACTGTTACTTCTGTTTCCTTTTTTTTTTTTAAGATTTTATTTTATGTATTTGAGAGAGAGGGTCAGAGAAAGAGCACAAGCTGGGGGAGAGGCAGAGGGACAAGGAGAAGCAGATTCCCTGCTGAGCAGGGAGCCCAATGCAGGGCTCAAACGACCAGCACCAAGGGCAGATGCTTAACCCACTGAGCCACCCAGGCGCCCCTGTCACTTGTTTCCAATCTTAGACTTCCTCACCTCATTTCGCCTCCCTTCCCCCTCTGTCAACCTTTCTTCTGTCCCTCCACCATTTCAAAACACACTACAGAGCCTGATGCTACCTCCCCCATGCTACCCTATATTCCAAAACGATTTCTTTCCCCTGTATAACTTGTTAATTTCATTATTTTTATTTTAAGCAATCTCTATACCAATGTGGGGCTCCAACTCATTATCCTGAGAAAAAGAGTCCCATGCTCTACTGACTGAGCCAGCCATTTTTCATTTTTTCGTTGAGATTTTGAAATGTTCTGTATCCCATAAATGACCAAATAGGGGACTGCTCTAATGTGCTACCCTGCTAATCAAGATTATACCCTTCTACTTCTCTGCCCCATACTCTGTGCAGCAGCAGGACAGGGAGCTAAGTAACGTTAGCAGATCTAAGCTAGTGGTGATTCCCCAGCTCCATATGCTCACTGCCATTGAAGACTGAGAGGGTAAAAAATGTAAAAATTAGGCAAATTAGATCATTGTTATCTTTTCATCTCTCTTTGGAAACCCTTCTCTCTCACACTGCTACTGTTCTCTAGACATCCTGGTACCTTATTGCATTTGTGTTTTATTATTGTTCTCCTTCACTGAAAGCAGGTTAGTGATAACTTCTGTCTTCAATTAAAAGGTCTTTAACTCTCATTTTTTTTAAGATTTTATTTATTTATTTGACAGAGAGAGAGACAGCGAGAGAGGGAACACAAGCAGGGGAAGTGGGAGAGGGAGAAGCAGGCTCCCTGCCGTGCAGGGCGCCTGATGTGGGGCTCGATCCCAGGACCCTGGGATCATGACCCAGCCGAAGGCAGACGCTTAATGACTGAGCCATCCAGATGCCCCTGAGTACAAGAAAATTTTAAATGATGTATGTATCTCACATTATATTTTTCCTTTTTTAAAAATATTAATTTATTTGAGAAAGAGAGAGAGAGTGTGTGTGCTTGTGAGTGGGGGGTAGGGGCAGAAGGAGAGAATCTTCAATTCCCCACCAGAGCCCAACTCTTCTCACAATCTGTGAGATCATGACCTGAACCAAAACCAAGGGCCAGATGCTCAACCAACTGAGCCACCCAGGTGCCCCTCTCAAATTATATTTCTTTTTTTTTTAAGATTTTATTTATTTATTTGTCAGAGAGAGGGAGAGAGAGCGAGCACAGGCAGACAGAGTGGCAGGCAGAGGCAGAGGGAGAAGCAGGCTCCCCGCCGAGCAAGGAGCCCGATGTGGGACTCGATCCCAGGATGCTGGGATCATGACCTGAGCCGAAGGCAGCTGCTTAACCAACTGAGCCACCCAGGTGTCCCTCAAATTATATTTCTATTGGACAACAATGTTAGACTATCTGCTTCTTATCACCGTATTTCTTATCTTTTCACATCTCCTGATCTCGATACACTAAACTCCAGGTGGTTTTTTAATGTGTTAATAGTTCGCTGATTATATCATCAGCTGCATCTGATCTGCTTCTGATCCACTACTAAGCTTTAATTTTAAACAAACTGAAATATATGTTTCCATTTCTGTAAGATTTATTTGGCCCCTTTCTGAAGTATTATTTTCTTACGCGCCGGATTCCTTCTGTTATGTTTCTAAAATGTTTTTTTTTTTTAGATATTTATTTATTTATTTGACACAGAGAGACACAGCGAGGGAGGGAACACAAGCAGGGGGAGTAGAAGAGAGAGAAGCAGTCCTCCCGCTAAGGAGGGAGCCCGATGAGGAGCTCAGTCCCAGGACCTGATGATCCTGACATGAGCCAAAGGCAGAGCCTTGAAGACTGAGCAACCCAGGTGCCCCTATTTCTAAGTATTTTAACCAAAGTCTACAATCTGTATTTGGTCATTATTTGATGTTCTTGGGGATCTAATTCTGCCACTTGTCGTGTCTACTGAATTTCCCTCCTGGGGGATTTTTTTTCTCATGTGTTTGTAATTTTGAACTGTGAGCTCATCTTCAAAAGGGTTTTATCTTTGTTATTCTTAGGAGAACCTGGACTGAATTTGCTTCTGCCAATCCATCACAGTATCACTGTTCCATGACTGTAATCTATGTTAGTTTACAGACTTTGGGGAATTCCTAGACTATAGAAATATAATAAGGAAGAAAGGCAGCTACCATAAAGGTATCTGATGTCCCTGAAGTGAAGAACCTACCAAATAAAGCAGATTATTCAAAGAAATAATTTTGGGACATGTCTTTTTTATAAATGAAAAAATGAGTTACAGATGGAAACAACAAATCATATTCCAGGAAGGGGAAAAAAAAAAAAAGGATGACACAGAATGGTAGACACAAATCTCTACCCCAGTCAAGAAGCCAAACACCAAAGTGAAAGAAAGCATTCTTCAGACAACCAGACAGACAAAGCAAGTTGACTAAATGGGGTGGAGTGGAATTGGGAATCAAGCTTGTCTCAGACCTAAAGTAAGGTTCAGTGCCAGAAGACAATGAAATACTGCCGCAAATTTGAAAAGAAAGAAAATGTGGCCCAAGAATATTATTCAGGATATTGTGCAAGTATAAGAGAGACAGTTATGATATTTGCAACATTAAAAAAAATCAGGGAATATAAGACAAAGAACTTTTCTAGAAAAAAAGTTGATAAAATCTTATTTTAGTGATGGATCAAAACAGTGAACTCAATGATGGGAAAGCATTGTTGGTGGTAGGCTGTGGTTCCATTTAAATACAGAACTGAGACTAAATGGGATGTAAAGTAAATATTATAAACCTTGACAAATAACCGTATAACTACCAAAAACAAAATTTTTGGAAACTTTCCAAAACATTTTTCAATATTAACTTCAATTCCTTCATCTTTCTTTTTTCTTAAGATTTTATTTATTTATTTGAGAGAGAGAGCACAAGAGCACAAATGGGCAGGGATGGGGGGAGGGATAGAGGGATAGGAAGAGGGACAACCAGACTCCCTGCTGAGTGCGGAGACTAATCCCAGGACCCTGAGATCATGACCTGAGCTGAAGTCAGATGCTTAGCTAACTGAGCCACTCCGGTGCCCTTATCTTTCTACAGCAAGATGTTGAGCAACAGTATCCCCCCCACAGTAGCTAAAATATGTAATTATTTCAATTATTTAATTTTTTATCACCCATTTTCTTAACTTTAAGGAGATCGTCTGGGAAATAGTATCTCTTCCAATGGAGAACATTTACTGAAGTTCAATCATTTCTTCAATTTTACTTTTTTCTTAAAGTAAACTCTACTCCCAATGTGGGGCTCAAACTCACCACCCCAAGATCAAGAGTCCCATGCTCTATGGACTGAGCCAGCCAGGCACCCCTATTCAATTTTACTTTAATTTCCCTTTTTTTTGTTGTTCATTTCTGAGGGGAAAAAAATTAAGAGTAGGAAGGTAATAGGAATTATAAAACAAATACCTACATTGCTACCACTCAGAATTAATAATTATAAGTGTGTCAACTTTTATTCATCTTCTTAGGAAATAAAACATTAAATAGAGAAAACTAACATCTCTTTCAGCCACCATTCCCAGTCCCATCCCTCCCACTCAGAGCAAAAACTTTTCATTCAGTTTAGATAGAGACAAATCACTGACATATCATATTGTTTTGTGTAAACAATCACTTTTTATTTATATAATGGTAGCACATCAAGCATAGTGTCATACATCTTGTTCTACCATTCTACATTGCAGAGTAAACTGCATACTGAGCTATTTTATTCCTCTTAACTGTATAAATTGCACCGTATGACTATCCCACATTTATCCATTCCACTATTTCATTTTATTTATTTGAGAGGAAGGGCAAGAGTTGGGGGAAGGGATGGAGGGAGAGGGAGAAGCAGACTCCCCACGGGGCAGGGAGCCCAACACAGGGCTCGATCCCAGGACCCCGAGATCATGACCTGAGCTGAATGAAGGCAGATGCTCAACCAACTGAGCCACCCAGGCGCCCCTAACCATCCCACTGTTAATGGACACTTAGATTGTCACTCTTTGTGTTTTGTGGGTTTGGGGGGCTTTTTTTCACTCTTTGTTTTTTGCTGTTACAATGTTCCCATGAACATCCTTGCACACGTGTGAAGGCTTCTCAGTATACCTAAAGCATAATGATTGGATTATATAAATAGGCTAATTTTCAGTTTCATTTGATACTGCCAAATTGCTCTTCCAAATGACTACGTATCAATATACCCAACCTCCTCTCAAATCGTGTGACAGAATACCATTTTCTCCATATCCACGCCAATACTTGGCATTTGGGGCAATCTAAGTGAAATATTATCTTGTTTTGTATTAACCCATTACTAATAGTTTTGGGACTACTTATAAGATGGCTCAGTCTTTTAGGTGGATTCTTCCTTTTATAAAAGTCAAATTTCCTCTTAAAAAAGTTTTTTTCGGGGCACCTGGGTGGGCTACCTGTTCACTGGGGAGTCTGCTCCTCCCTCTGCCCTCCTCCTGCTTATGCTCTCTCTCAAATAAATAAAATATTAAATTTTTTTTTCTTCACATCACACTTTGGTACTAAATTGCTACTCCAGATGACTTTTGGTTACTATTTGCCTGGTATATCTTTTTTATTTAATATTTAGTTTTTCTATGTTGTTTTACACGTGTCTTTTATAAATATCATATTGCTGGATGTTGGTATATGAGTGTGATTTTAATCCAAGATGAGCTTTTTAAAAATCAGTGTATTTGGGGCGTCTGCGTGGCTCAGCTGTTAAGCATTTGCCTTCAGCTCAGGTCATGATGCCAGGGTCCTGGGATCAGGCCCCGTATCGGGCTCCCTGCTCAGCAGCGAGCCTGCTTCTCCCTCTCCCACTCTTCCTGCTTGTGTGCCCTTTCTCACTGTGTGTCTCTCTCTGTCAAATAAATAAAATTTTAAAAAAATAGTTTTAAAAAATCAGTGTATTTAACCCATTTTATTTTATGGTAATTTCTAAAATATTTTAATTTTGACCATCTTATTTAGTTTTCTATTTAATGTATCCTCTCCTTTTTATTTCCCCATTGCCACTTTCCTTCCTTCCACTGGATTCTTCAAGTTTCTTTACTCAATTTTTTTCTACTCAACTTTCAATCAAGTGCCTACCTTTTAAATTATTACACACATAAGTGAACTTTTCTCTAATACCTAGAGTTAATATCTACACCTTCCCCTTGAACAGACAAGATCCCAAGATCCTTAAAATGTTTTTACTTCCTTTTGCTGAGTGCTCACCTACCTCAATACAACATACCTACCATGTTGATGCGAGTGGAATTTCTGTTCATGACTACTTTAAAATGTTTTAATCTAATTAATATCAGACAATTAAATTCCCTAATGTATTTTCTTACTATTTCTTATTGCCTTCATTGTTCCCTACGAGGTTCATTTTTCTTCTTATAGAACACATTTTTTAAAAGATTATTTATTTATTTATTTATTTGACAGAGAGAGAGAGAGTGAGAGAGCATAAGCAGGGGGAGTGGGAGAGGGAAAAGCAGGCTCCCCGCTGAGAAGGGAGCTTCATGTGGGACTCAACATCGGGCTTGATTCTAAGACTCTGAGATCATGACCTGAGCCAAAGGCAGACTGAGCCACCCAGCCACCCCCAGAACACATTTTCCAGCAGAAACTGACTACAAAATGATGTACTCCGTAGATGTATCCTTTGCATGCACCTAAGCTGGAGTGCTCCTAGGATGAGACAGATGTTTCATTTCTGGATAAAACTGCACCTGGGCTCGAGTCCCTGGAAAATCTAATAAAAAGTAGTTATTTCAGAGTGAGTCTATGGGTGTCAAATTTTCCAAGCTTCCTGTGGACCTCCATTTATATTTTCTCCCCAGATTTGAGTGGTGGTTTGGCTGGAATAGAATTCCTAGGTGCAACCTTTATTTTCCTTTCAACACTTTGAAGAAATTGTGAAGTTGGAAAGTGTAGTTCCGTCTTTTTTTTTTTTTTTAAAGATTTTATTATTTATTTGACAGAGAGAGACACAGTGAGAGAGGGAACACAAGCAGGGGGAGTGGAAGAGGGAGAAGCAGGCTTCCCGCCGAACAGAGAGCCCGATGCGGGGCTCGATCCCAGGACCCTGGAATCATGACCTGAGCCGAAGGCAGACGCTTAACGACTGAGCCACCCAGGTG